>JACJUY010005491.1:21229-38823 GCA_014220935.1 Platorchestia sp. MABIK | reverse complement strand
GTAAGGACATTTCGATAACATCCTCGGAATGAAACTGGACGTAAGTTTCCTTTCACTGTGTTCAGTTTTCGTTTCCTGAACATGCGTTTTATTATTGATTTTCGCTTCATTGACGAATGTATCAGTCGAAAATATCTTGCGTTCCAGTGAATGTTGTTATTCCTTTCGAATACGCAACAAACCTTGTATAGCTTTTTGTGTTCCTTCTTTTGGTTCATGCGATGAACCTCTTCTTTTCTTTTTCGTCATGTTTTGTCATATTCATTTGATTTAGTTTTCATTTGTGTGTATGTTGTTCTTTTATCTGTGACTGCTGATTGATCATTTGAACAAGAAATTTTCTGATGCATACCCCATGAATCAATGCCTGAATTTAGACGAATCAATTATTGACTATTTCGGCAGAAGCAGTGCATACAAATTTAACACATACGGTTTGGATTCAAGGCTTGGGATCTTAATTCAAGACTAGGGTATGTGTGCTCATTTGAAATATATCAAGGATCTTCATTTGGGCCATCAGAAGAATAAGAGAATTGCCATGGAAAGAGAGAAAACGCATTGTCGAATTTTATTAATAATTTGCCAAAAAAGATAGAAGAATAGCCACTTAAATTTTATTTTGACAATTATTTCACCAGTCTTCCTCTTGTCTCTAAACTTAGTTCATCGAAATATGGGTACAATCCGAAACAACAGACTGCCAAAAACCTGCACTCTGAAATTTGAAAAATAAAAGAAAAAGGAACCAAGAGCTTACGACTCGAGCGATAAGATAGCAAGTTAGATAATGCAGTTGTTACTACAGCTGCAAATATTGATGCAACCTTCCCAATTGAGAAAGTTTCAAGATGTTCAGCAAGGGATAAGAGAGCTATTTCCATAAAGCAGCCACAAATATTAAATCGGAACATTATTTTATTGGTGGCACCGACCGCATGGATCAGACCATAAATAAATATAGAGTATCGATTAGACTCAAAAAGTGGTGGTGGGCAATATTTACTTGGATGCTAGATGCCGCTATGCAAAATTGTTGGGTTTTGCGCAAAGGAGAAGAACAAGGTATGTTCTTCTTGGAATTCAAACGTTTGATTGCACGTACCAACATTTGACAGAGCGAAGAGCGGCATGTGGTAGACCTAGATCTTCTATCAAAGTGATATCTGATGTTCGATTTGATAACTTTGGACATAATATTGTTCCTCTAAAGAAACAAGCTTGGAAATGTGCATTTGAAAATTGCAAATCGCGTCCTTCCCAGGGTTGCCATAAATGTAAAGTTTTACTATGTGTTCGGTGCTTCATGCCTTATCACATGCAAAACTAGTTTTTCCAGGTGTCTGCACTGGATTCTGTAGCTTATTTTTGTTTACTTTAATTTTGTTTACTATTTTTAGGCTAAAAATACTGAAATTACAAAGGATTGTAAACATAAAGGAAATGAAATATAAGTTCTATTAAATTTTGCATTATTGTACCCCATAAGAGCCCACCTACTACTTACAGTAGTCTCGTAATTTAAATATTTGGTTTATTTTTTTTAATAAAAATTTTCATAGACATGATCAATATAACCAAATGACCTTAACCATCATAAAAAAATTTGGGCAGATATGGATTAAATGTGCAGAACTCAAATTTGGCATGAAATTAAATGATGCTACAGTGCAGATATGGGCATGAGCAATATTTCCTTCATACTAGTTGAATAACTAACAAAACTCACCCATCAATACTAATGAATATAGATTCTAGAAAACAATACTACCCTACAGATGAAAAAAAAAACATATATATATAACAGAATGTCTACTGATATTTCATTTCAAATTTTCATACTTTTTTACTATTTTTTACTACCTTCACCAGCAAAAAATTGCTACCTAATTTTTGCACAATAAATGTTGCCCATGTATAACTAATTGGCCTATAATAAGTAGTTTGAGTCAATAATATACTCAGGAACACAGGTTATATAAAGATCCATGTTGGTTAATACCTAAAATACTTGAAACAAAATAGAGCAACCAACGCATTATTGCAAAAAAAGTTACCAAAATTCCTATTGTATCCCATCCTAAATAAACTGACAAATGTTCAGCAAAGACCTTATCTCAACATATGTCTACTTTGAGAGCAACAGATCATATAAAAAAATAAACTGATTGGAAATGAGTAGACACCACTGACAAGAATATTTCCCATAAACTGAAACTAATTTCTTATTCTTTGAGAAATAAATTTTTTTAAAATCTTTATACTCTTTATACATGAGTACATTACTTTCAATTTTCAGTATATGATCTCACGTCATAATTTTTACTACCTAGACAGGTAAAGTGACCGTTGAGACAAAGTTTACCATTTTTCAGCACCTTTTTTACTATTTTTCAAATTTTATTACTTTGCTACCTAGAAGAAACTCTATATAATTATTGAGACAGACATTAGACATGATTTTCTAAGCAGGGATTGTTGTTGCATATACTTTTAATGCACTCACACATGAATAAAATTATGATGAGCAACATCAATTTGCACCTTAAATCTGATGTTGAAAATAGCAA
Source organism: Platorchestia sp. MABIK (assembly GCA_014220935.1). NCBI lineage: Eukaryota > Metazoa > Arthropoda > Malacostraca > Amphipoda > Talitridae > Platorchestia > Platorchestia sp. MABIK. The sequence goes on along the minus strand of JACJUY010005491.1, from coordinate 36,253 downwards.
TTGGAATACCATAAATGGGAAGCTTTGCTCTGTGTCAATTGCGAAAAAAAATGGCGCTGAAAAATTAGAGTATATTTTAACTTAAATGTACTCAAACATTTTAATAATTTTGTTCACAAAAATTGATAAAAAAACACATTTAAAGATGTTTAAAAGGAACAACATTTCGCTTACCAATGCGTAATTTTTGAGATGAAACATTAATAACATTCAGGTGAGAATATCATTATAGACTTGAAAGCGTAATCGCCGCATTGTTGGAACACTCGCAGATTCTTAGCGGGAGAACATCAACCTTGGTATGGCTAAGTTAAGTTAAGTTATTTCAGGTTAGTTTAGGTTTGTTGGTTTCTTCACTTTCATATACAATGTTTTTTTAACTTCAAAGTTAAAAAACTCATAAATTATGCATCAGCAAACAAAACGTCATTCATGGAAATTGTTCTTAAATGTGTTCCTTTAGTGATTCAAGGGTACATTCTGAGAGCACATTAAACTATAAATTGACCAAAACTAGCATTGTCTGAAGAAACATCAAAGAGAAGGTTTTGCATCTCCCTTGTTAACACTCAACTTTAAGGTGCAAAGTAGGAAATTATTTTTATTTTTCTGAAGGCTTTAAACAAGATAGACTACACAACCAAAAAAAGCTATTGTTAAGCTACATTCAGCACACTGAACACAAGTTTTATAGTGTGGCAATCCAAAATTGCTTTCATCCTGAGCACCTTTTGTTTACAGTTTGCTCCTTGCTAATTTGGATTTAAAAATGAAACAAAATTCTTTCCATTACCAATAAAGTTTTTATTATGAACCCATCATAATTTGTAATTACATCCTACTTGCTAATAAATTTACAGACAAAATTTACATATTACTATTAAAGCTGATGGCACTCTGCTACCATATTTGGTTACTATTTTGGAATGAAAAGCTCATGAAAAATTAGTCTACAAAATTTTAAAATAAACAGGATGTCATAAATAAATATTGACTAGTAGTACATTCTATTTCCATACTTAATTTTCTTTGCCCTGTATTTTAAATTCGAGGCGAGTAAATAGCATTTTCCAATGGAACCGGCATTTGGTTTCAAAGCTTTCATAAAGAAATGCATCAAGTGCAAAGATCAGTCAAAAACCAAATTTTCTACATTGAATTTAAATACATTTTAAATTTCTTACCTTCCAGGTCTGCGAGCCCGTGATAATAAGGCAACGGTACAACACCACTTTTTAATGGTACTGAAGTCAGTCATTGTCATTTTGAAATGCCTGCTGCACACGTCGTGGTGCGCAACTTAGATCATTTAACTGGACATTTCCACTCGCTGCAATCCATTCTTTAAAATTCACACGTGGATATTGGAAACATCGTAAGTCTGGTTGGTTTTTAGAATTACTTTCGCACCCAATAAAAGAACGCTTTTTAATTCTAATTCGAGGCAGCGGCGACATCGCGACCTCCTCGACGCGTGAATGATGCTGCAAGTTTGTGATGTCGTACCCGATTCATGAACTCGTTGGGCTAAAAGTGATGCGAGATTTCGGGCCAGCAGCGTTGCCAGATTTTAGCGCTGCTATTGGTCGGTTTCCATGACGTCCCCTACACACCACTCGATTCTATGAAAGAGTGGTTTGCCGCTACCTCCTTTATGTATACCGTGAGTGTAGTGTAGCCGCTCATGCATGCAGAGGTTAAAAAATGCCTGAGAATTGCGCAGTAAAAAATGCATAGTGTAGTCTTGCCTTTAAGGCGCGGCTACACTATGCGTTCGTGCAACTCTTGCGCACCTCGCCCAAATTTGAAGCATGCATGTCGGTTGCACGAGTGCTGCATGAACTTCCACAATGTGCGGTTTTTGACACGTCTTTTTGTGCAGCGCGTAGTTAGTGAACTACAGATCATTCCAATGTCATCGCTCGACAGCTCTCCCAGTTTGCAGTTGCACTTTATCATGGAGAGCGCTATCTACATTGAGTGATTGGCCACGATAGCTCGTGCCTAAAGCTCAGAGATCAATTTAAAGCAAAGGAATGCCTCTGAAACGTCAAAAATTCAACGTATAGAGATATAAATTTATAAGAATTAGCCTACAAAACTATATTAACACCGCTAGACCCTGAGAAAGCATTGACAGTTGATATAATAAAAGGAAAATTCATACATTGAGGACACAGTACCGAATAAAATGTTGGGCATTTAAAAAAAACGAAGCAGGTACAGAGGATGTCCAGCGACCGACCCTATCTTGCTATGATATGTTGACATTTCTTAATAATGAAGCAGAGAGCCGGCAGTCAACATCAAATTTACATAGTCAAGAAGTCGCTCAGGTAAGTTAGGTTAATTTTTTATTGATATATAGAAAGCACATAAATTATACATGATTCTTGAGTTTATACTTGAGTAAATAAAAATACTTGAGTAAATAAAAACGGAATCAAAAATAAATACCGTGAACAATTATTGAAAAATATATAGAATATTTAGCACTAATCTTCAATAAATCAACCCTGATTCTTGTCAATTAAATAGCTTATCGCACATGCGACAGCTACTGACCAGAGCGCACGTTTATCAACATTCATTCTCTCTGTGCCGCCGCGTGCAACTAACCCCCTCTGCTCCGCGTAGTGTAGCCGCTCATGCATCGAGTCACGCTCAGAGGTTAAAAAATGCTTCAGAGTTGCGCAGTAAAAAACGCAAAGTGTAGCCTTGCCTTAAATTATAGTTGTGTGCAGTGCACGTCGTCGTACGTCGGGACCAAGTCACGAAATTTCTATATCAGAGTGGCAGATCATCGGGGTAGAAGCTTCCACACAGGGAATCAGTTAGCACACCCATTGCATTCTGAACTGCGAAATCATGCTGAAAAATGTAATGCACCCATGTCTCCTGCCAATTTTAAAATTTGAGACTCTGCTTCGAACCCTTATGTTCACAGGATTTTAGAGTCTACATATTTTTAGGCGAAACCCTGATCCAAACAATATGGAGAATTCATACCCTTGGCAAATGGTAAATAGAAACCTTCATAACCTGCTCAATGTTATTTTATGCGTGCTTTACGTGTAATCTGTGTTTTTCTTCTTTGAAACACTTCGTTTTGCTTCTCATGATATATTTCAATACCTGCCATTCATCGCGTACTGGTCCTTTAATTCAGAGGCATAATGATTTGTTTGTGGAACGGCTGATGGAACTGGACTCCGAAACGTTTTCTTAGTAACGATGACTGATTTTCTCTAAATTTTCTTCAATTTTGGATATTTTTTATAAGGTTGCGACCAAAGCAAACCACTAACTTATTCAGATATACTCACTGATTTTACGCGCAAGGATCTTGTGTGGGGAAATCGCTAAGATTCTATGTTCATACGAGGTGTGGATGATGAATTTTATGCATAAATTACTCACTAAATGGTCTCATTCTCCTTTCTCCGGAACCCCCTTAATTGTAATCAGTGATGCTCACACTAGAGGGAGGGCCAAAAAAAATATTCAATCTTTGATTGAGGATTACTTCTGTATTTTTCGTTTCAGGTGCCACAACGTTTATCTTATGGCATTTTAGTTTCTTAAATTCGATGTTTTTTTTCTTTGAGTTTGTTCATTAGACTTGTATCATTGTAACCAAAAATCTACATCAGACTCAAATTCATGATTACTCAATAGCAAAAGAACTTGGCAATTTTTTTGGAAAACTCAAATGTCATTTCATTTAATGGCTTTGTCGTTAGGTGGCATGGTAGTGCATAGCTCGAAATGTCTCTCATGGTCAAGACCCCCTTTACATATCTGTGACATTCCAAACATAGCAGTGTTGTCACTTTTGTCTAGTGTTCCAGTTCATGGGGGTGGGAGCGGGGTGGGGGCGGAATCGTTGCGTTTTCATTCATAGAAAATTATGAGGTGGAGACTCCGATAGAATCTCTGTTCCGACGACTCTAATCCGCTCGAATGAACTTTAGGTTATGTTGCGTTAGGTTGCGTGATGTTATGTTAGGTTACGTTAGGTTGTGTTAGGTTAAATTAGTTTGGTTGCGTTACGGTAAATTACCGTATAACTCGTTAAATACTCATTTGCGACGGAAAGTGTATGAAAGAAAGTTGTTTGTTTTGATTTCTTCACATTATACTAACAACAAAAAATCGAAAATCGATTTGTGTGTTGTTCTGAAAATTTACCAAACGCAGAAAGTTGTCATACTATATTCTTATTGTGTAAAATTAAACAATTTCTGATTTATGTGACTTATAAATGGAGAATATGTTGTACACCAATCTAGTCAAGTATTCAGCGTAGAAATGAAGTGCTTATTTGGCTCCGATTACAGCTTAAACTTAGGCGGGGCGAAGTTTCACTCCGTAAATAAGTACTCGTAGGTACTAATATCATTTAATTTCGTGGTTTTAATGAAAACATACTGTTGCTTTTGCTGCTGAATTTAGTAGATCATCAGAATTTGAATAGGTGAAGTACAGTGAACTGTTTAAAGTGTTAAATCATTTTGCTGGGAATCAGATAGCTGGATCATATGACATCTTGATTTCTGTTATAGTTGTAAATTAAGCTCACAATTTGCATGTCAAATGAAATATCAGAATAAGTGTAATGAAGAAAGTTTGAAATTTTACACAATCATGTATTATTTTCACACCAAAAAGATTTTCGTCTAGAGCTAATATTCGTATTAATGTACTAAAATTTGCAAGTTGATGAGAATTTAGGCGAATCTACTGCCATAACTATGTAATGGTATTACTCAATGAGCTTTTAATGGAACTTATGATTTGAGGCACTAATGCATCAGAGAACAAGATCCAATGTTAAAATTGTTATTTAATTGATTCTGCGACAAAACTAACCGCAGTCATTAAAGGTGGTAGTTTAAATTCAAAATAATCTACGCTGTTAGAATTTTCTGACAATTTAATATTTTGTTTTTAATTTTGAATCTCTATTTATTGTTTACAGAGCAATTTCATGTGAGATTGCTTTTGCTGATAACAATGCTTTTAGGTATTAGCTCAAATCGTGTTCTGTTACTTCTCTGATATACAGGTAAAATTTACCTATACGGGTAAATTTTGTGATATTCTAGTAAATAACCCATTTATCAGAATCTAGTCCTAACCTATCTCGAAGACACTTAACATAGCGTAAATTTGCATTTGAAACTATTTGTAGTATTTGCTAATGAACTCGAAAATTTATGACCAAATTCCGATTTCCTGGTTCTATATTGATAATAAATTGTTAAATAATTCAAATTTGTTACAAATTAATGAAATTATTTTTCTAAAAGTCTTACATTGGCTTTCTGAACGCATTTTCTTCCCTAAAAATTCTCGATTTTCGCATTAAAAAAAGTTATTGAGCGAACATAAAAAATAAATATACTTGCGCACAAAAAGTCTTCCTCTATACAATCATTTATGTATAAGCGCGATTTTGGTCTCATTCGAAGCGGAAGGACTGTAGAAATCTCGTAGCACATGATTTTTTTGAATTTGAGTTACAAAAAAAATTATTGTTACATATGTGCAAAAAATTTCTTCCATAAAAAAATCCTAGATTAATTTTCAAGTATCAGGATTTGCATTTCTAATGCAACTAGGTTAACGAAAATGTATACGGATGTGTAAAATTGAATTCTAAATACATTTGCTTGAATGAAAATTTTCGATTTTCGCAATAGAAAAAAGTTATTGTGCGAACATTTACATAGATTTAAAGTTTCGCAAAACCACATTTCTTCTACAATTTTTAACGCTGAAGCGTGATTTTGGTCTCATTCGATGCGGTACAACGGTAAGAACAGCGTATCGAAGCGGAATTCTATTCGAGTTTTAAATAGTGTTTTTATTGTAAAAAACCAAGTTTTTTTAACGTACTAACATGTCACAATAATTGTTTTCAGAATTCGAAAATCAAAAACATCATACGCGATGTGGTTCCTACAGTTCTTCCGCTTCGAACGAGAACAAAATCGCGCTTCTGCGTTGGAAATTGTAGGGCGAGACCTGTTTTGCGTATTCACACAATAACTTTTTTTGCACTGCGAAAATCGAAAATTTTCATGGAAGAAAATGTTTTCAGAATTCAATTTTACTTATCTGTACGCATATTCGTTAACCTAGTGGTAATTAAAAGGTGAAAAGGGAAATATGAAAAATTAGGTAAATATCTAAAACAGCCTTTTTAAAATGTAAAATGTAACCCATTTTTCGTGAGCCGTGATGGAAGTTTTAAACCCATAAAACCCTTACAAATTCGGCGCCCTACACTATAGGAAGTCGTCACATAACCTTTTGCATTTTGAGCCTCTGCCAGCAGCGTCTTGGAGAATCGGGGCAGAACGACAAGCACACCATTTCTCAACTCTGTTCCTGCACGGCACAATTTGTTCATCTCCGTTCTTCACCCGTGGAAGTCTCTTCATTTGAGTTTCGTAGAGAGATCGTACGCCATGTTAGTTGAGTAGAAGTCAAACTGTGCGCGGCCTGTGTTGGGCAGACGCTGATCTTTGGGGCCTCCACTGCACCTGCTCCCTGTACGCCGTAGACTCGTTAGTTCAGACGTAAGTCGAAATCATTCAAACTTGCCTTCGATGTCTGACGTGGTCAACATTTGGCTAGCTTCGGTGAACCTGGGTTAGGGTAAACTTCCAAACCCGCTTACGATGTGTGTTTTTCCCGAACCAGCAATAGCACTGTTTCTGTATTGAGGCCAGGGTACGTACTCCTTGATTAAATACCTGAGTATAATCTGAAGGGGTGCCAATGATACCATAATTGTTGTATATCGAATCTTCATTTTGCCATAGATAAAATTTACTTCGAATTTTTTAAGACTATTATATTCATATGTGTGTGACATGAATGAAATTATCTGTGTAAAAAGTATAATTAATTGATTTGGGTTCTAATTGTTTTGGGGGTTCTGGCTCTTTAGCGTGTGCGTGGGATTCCGCGGGTTGGGGGATTGTGCCATCTGCTTCGCTCAGCCCTGTTTCTTCGTTTTCAGACGGCAGCTGTCAAACCTGCCCACCACCCGAGGTGCTTTACATTCGCGCCGCCTGCCCTCAAGCGTTTAGCACAATTTTAACAAGAGTCTCTATTCGTGCTATTAAATCGATTCATTCGTATTTCTCTACTGATATCATTCAACTTGCTTTTTTCTGTATCCTCTTTATTTTATTTGAATACACCGAAAGCCTATTCAGAGAAAACTACTACGGAAAAATTTCTCCAAGAAAAAAATTTTCTATAGTAAATGATGTGAATTTTAGGGTAGTAGAACCCCTTAAACTTAATAATAGCGTTAAGACTCTTCTAGATTGAGCCTTGAGCGTGTGTTCAACTTTTGCTACCTTTCATAATGAAATCGAATTTTTGACAAAATGTTTGCCAATTTTATAATAGAACTCCATTGATTACTGCTCCTAAAAAACAATTTTATTTTCTTATGCCTTTTTTCGGCAACCAATCGGAAAAATCGAAGAAAGAGGTCATTTCAGTATTACCCAAACATTTTTGAACATTGATTTCAGAGCAATCTTACTGAATAAATACAGGGTACAGTCAAATTCCGACTTTAAAGAAAAGCTCCCCAAGGCGATACTCTCATTCACTGTTTACAAGAACAGTTGTGAATGTGCGAATGAATGTGCGAATGAAAACGTCGGGCAATCTACCAAATCCCTTCGTGATCGTGTAGCAGAGCTTGCCGGACTGAGCTATCGAATGAATTTGCCTTTAAAAACTCCTCCAGTCCTCCTCACTTTGCTATCCGCTCTCACGCAGAAAAGTGCGACCTCCCTGTTCGCTTAGACGATTTTAAGATTGTTGCTACCGCATCTAGTCAAATAGATCTCCGTATTCTAGAATAACTTTTTATCATGAAAGACAGGCCAGTTTCAAACGACACGCAATCCTCCTATCCATTATAAATAGCTCCTTAATTTTCAAATGTTTTTTCAAATGAACTTTGTTATTAAACAATTTTTCAGACGCTGATGATGACCTTAGAGGTCAAAACGTTCGGTTTTTTAATTCTCTGGTTTGATTAAAATATATTGGTCAACTTGAGAGTTATGTCCTTACTTTTTTATTTACCAGTATGTTCTTAGTACTGAACTCAGCACTTAAGTACTGGTTCATGGAAGTTAGATTAGATTGGATGTTAGTTTAAGCCTCTCTAACCGCAACTAAGACGTTCCATAGAGGAAGGTGAAAGGCACCATTTAATATGGCGTTCAGGGATCGTCGAACCCATGCACAGGGAGCATAGAAAAAGATAGTTTAAGAAGAAGTTTATGAAACATGATAAAAAGTTCAAGAGAAAAGTAGTAGACGTTAAAACAGGACAGCAGTCAATCGAAAAAGATGGTTCTTAAAAAAACAAAAGAAATTTTATGCATCATAAATAAGGCCTTCCTAATTCCAGCTCGGGACCTCACATTTTCCCCTAGGGAGAGCTAATTACCATTGATACAATGGTTAAATTATTTATTGGAATAGGGAAGTCATATACGGCTGATGTCTTTCATTACGGTAGCTAGTGCATATATATATAAATAGAGGCGTTTTGGGGGAGTTGTGTTGTGGGAAATGAATTTTATTTCAATGTTATTCTTCTCATTATTTTCATCAGACAAATGAAGATCCGTGTATTGAAGTTCTATGTAAAATATAATCACACAGACTCTAAACGTTAGTGGCTGTAGAAATAAATGGATAAGAAACTAACGTGATCATGGCTACCACTATGGTAATTAACACAAAATTCTGCTGTAAAATCAAACCCTCTTTAGAAACTACTGTAGGTTTGGGGTATTCGGGTTGTCACGATTGTTCTTGTTCTGAGGTCCTAGAGGTTCGGTTCTAGAGAGTACGTNTTATGCTAATACTGTCGTCGGGCTCCTGGGGATTCTCCTGGGGATTCTCCACGGTCTAATTTCGTTGTGGGGAATTACTCGTTCTGGGGAATTACTCGTTCTGATAACATGGATCTCTATCGTGGTTTTTCCCAACGTCAGAGCACGTTTGCTCTGTATCTCTTAACGATGATTTTCAATCACAAATAATTCATTTCAATCAATTCATCAAATAAATCATAAAAATCCGACTAGACAACATAAAAATGCATAAATGCAAAATCCTTCATATGCAAAATATTTATTACACAAAATAAATAATCGGCAAAATTCAATTCTTACCCAGAAACGTTTCAAACCGTTCCTGCGCAAAAACCGTCCGAACAAACACGTTCAAATACCACCGGAACACCATCCCTCTCACGCAAAGAGAGATTGCTCCGTCAATCAATAAATCAATACGTCACAATAAATCAATATGCGTCACAATACACGGGAAAAAAAATCAAAAATACGTGCGTCGAAAATAAATACGATTGAACAACCCGCACATGCTAGACAACATGACACCACAACAATTTCAAATAAAACACGAAATTTACCAGCAAATCAACAGTAAATTCAACATAAAACAGTAACTGTAATAGCAACAGTCACATCAACCTGCTAGAGCTTCACGAGAGCTGCTCTGCTCACTATCGCTGAGGCCGGAAGCCGCAAGCACCGATAGCTGTTAGGTAAACATCTCAACACTGCTCAACCGCAGTTATACTGACAGAAAAACAACACACGAACTATACTGAGAAACTGAAACGTAGTTCGTAACGTGCATCGTCGAACATTACAAAAAACCCGTAAGTTCAGAAACATCTCTGTGTCTATCACTCACAAAATTCACAAAAAATCGCAAAAATTAACCTTGCTCGTTAATTAAATCTGCGGCTCACGTCTAAAATCGAGCCACTTCATCCAAAAAAAAATTAAGTAACCTCTTATAGCGCGATCACACACTGCGGACGACAACAAAAAATTAAACTTTGTTCCCCCGTCCTGAAACTCCTTAAAAAAATTCACTCATCGTCGAGAAAACGATGCTTCTGGTCATCCGATAAAAAAGTAAACCGAGGGGTTTACTCCGAGTCAAGACTCTACCGAATCACGCTGCTGAACGAGGGTCAACACTCTTCCTACATTCAAATTATTACAGCGGCCAGGCTCCGTCTTCTCTACAACAAATAAGAGAAATGTGGGACTAATTACACCGAAACGGTTTTCACCTTTGAAGAAAAACACGAGCACCACTATTCGACAGTTCTCGTACACTTCAGAAACACATTTCGTCCTCCGTCCAGACGCTGGGAAGTACCTCCTTTACTTCGTCCTAGAGGGCAAATGGTTCGTCCAAGAGAGTTGCTGTTGGGTGCGTCGTAATTTCACCGCCTCTGTGCATCGATTCCTCTTTCACTGCAGCGCCATCACGCTGGATAAGTTGCGTAACGGAACAGCTTCNCCGGCTTTTTGTGAAGAGATGTTCACCGGAACATGTTCTTCGAACGTCGTGTCGAGGTGAGCATTTCTAGGCTTTGTTCCTGTCTTGTCATAAATTTGTTATTTGCAGCGTGTACTGGCATTTTTAGAGTGTCAGCAAAAGACTTTGTTTCTGTGCCAGTTAGTTCTGGAAGTTTCTCGCCGCAAAAGCGGGTAGGCGAGACAACCTATTTCAAATTATTTTACTAATAATGATCTCATGTAGCATGCCATAAATACCTTTTTATAGTTAGCTACATAATACTTTAAATTTAAAGGTGAAATGACATACCTTTGGAACATAGGTGAGTTGAATCTGAATTCAAATGAACACAAAGTATTGAAGTACTAAATTTTCAAAAAATGATGTGCTAAGAGAAACATTTTTTTTTTCACAAAATCTAGAAATTCAGTTACATTCAATTCAGTACAGAAAAATGTAGAAACTAATTCATCAAGCACAGAGACAGCAACTTGAACTACAAATGAATTGAAAAGCTAAATTAACCAAGGTTGTTCATCTAATATTGTGTAATGGATTAGTAAATGAATGTTCTCTACTATGATGTTTCGTTTTTATGTTCAGTGATACACTTTTATCATCCAAAGTGGGTAAGCTAATTCACCATAAATAAGCTGCTTAAGGGTTCTGCACATCCATCATGAATGCTCAGCTAGAAAGGCTCAATTAAACTGATATTTTATACCTTTGTTTTTGATTGGAGCAGTGCACAAAATAGACTTGAGGCTGACAAACTTTGAAAACTTGAATCGATTCATTGACATATGAGGTAAGGAGATGACTCCTAATTTTCTCAAATATTACCAAAACTAAAACAATTTACAACACATGGAACTTAGGTTACACATCTACAATTCAATTTAAAAAACATTCTATTAGATAAAATAGGTGATGATAGATTTTTCTATATATTCTGACTGATTTAAGGGTATTAATTTCCTTAAGAAAAAATTGCGCTAAATAAAGTATTTCATAAAACCTTGAATAGTACTGCTCTGAGTTTTATTTTTTTTTTTTAAAGCCAGCCCTTGAACCTCTAAATGCCAGCCAATATTACACACACTGGTGTAATATTGGGACAAAGAATTGAGATGTTGGAGTCTTTCCTTTGGGATATAGAATTGACCTTAAATTTTTGGAGCTCTGATGCTAATTCCGAAACTTCATAAAACTCAGATATTTCCATTCTTCTTCATCATCAATTCTAATCAACTGTCAATCACATGATATCAAACAATTTATGTTGGTATGCATGTTGGTTACTCCACTATAATAAAGTCCTTCAAATGTTTCTTAAGTTCAGTTCTGTCAAAAAACATTTTACCATTATCTTCTTGCTGTTCTACTTTACCTTCATTCATCTCTCCCTGCTCTTAACGTACAATAGGCAATTAATGACACAAAAAAGTACTCACTTTACAATTTAAATTGATAGCACACTTTAATATATTCCCAAATGGGTAAAGATGTAACATAATTGGATAATATGGCAGCAAATCTTGCACAATTCTTCATTTCAGTAATGGGAAGAGGAGAAACTAATTACATAATTGGATCTTGCTTTTTAAAAAACAACCAGGACAAGATGTATCTTATCATCTCAAAACTTCTTAAAAACTACAAAATGCATTAGAGCCTGCTCCAAAAATGCTCAGATTCACTAATGTAAATCTATTTCAAAAAGAGCAGAACAAGTACCCAAGAAGTAGCATTTCCTTAACACTTATGAGTGTCTATGTAACAAAAGCTTCCAGTAAATTGACACATTACAATGTGGCATAAAGTCCAGAAGCAAAATATGCTAATTGAGTGATAGATTAGATTATTAGTTAGTTTAAGCCTCCCTATCCGCAAAAAATGCAATCCAAAGAGAGGAAGAAGGAGGGCACCATTTAGAATGGAGTTAAGGGAACGTGGAATCTATGCAGAGAGGGCATAGAAACAGTAAGTTAAGAAAGAAGTTTATGAAACAAGGTCAAAGTTGGAGAAGGAAGTAGTAGGTGCTGAAAAACAGGACAGCAGTGAACCGAACAAAAGATGGTCCTTAACATAACAAAATCATTTTATTAAAACCAAAAAAAGGTTTACCTAACTTTGAGCTCGGGCCCTCACATTTTCCCCCTCGGGAGCGCTAATTCCCATAGATACAATAGTTGTATCTCCCTGAGGGGATTGAGTGATAGAACCATCAATAATTTCTATCAAATAATTTGGAAAATAAATCCTTCATTTTATCTCTACAGAATGAATAAAATATCGAATGAGCAAGGATATGACATAGAAATATATTCTATGCAATTGGCTAAGTGGCATCTAAATGGTGTGGACTACCCTTATATTAGCCGCACAGCAGTTATGAGGGCAGGATGTATATAGAGCATATACATGCAAAAGTAAATATAAGAGAAGCATTTGAGCATATTTTTTTCAAAGCCTAAAGTTTATGTTTTTCTGGTAAATAAATTCTGAAATGAGCTACTGGCTAACCTATTTTTGTTGCCCTAAAGATTATTGATGTTATTTCAGAATGCACTAATCTTTTTTCAAATTTTTGTTGTTTTTATGAAGGTTATGACATCAAAATGAACAACTTTTTGTCGCAAATGAGTATTTAATGAGCTTAGCTGTAGGTTAATTTTTGTCTGTCATCGCAGTTGCGTTGTTTCTAAAGACGAAGAGTTAGTTTTTTGTTAGAAAATGGGATAGACAAATTTAGGGAAAACTCAAGTGAAATTGCAATAGAATTTCTGTTTAGACAGTTTGAATGGACGTTAGGTTACATTTCGTTAGGTTGAGTTGGGTTAGATTAGATTAGGTTAGATTCTGTTCTGTTACATTAGGTTACCGCTCTAACTTGTTAAAAACTCATTTGCAACCAAAAGTGCATAGACGAAAAGTTGTTTATTTTGATGTGATTACCATAATACAAGCAATAAAAATTTGAAAAACAATTAGTGTGTTGTTCTAAAAATTTACTAAATTGTCTTAACTGTGTTTTCCCAAGTTTTATTTTTATAAGTAGTCATGGGATTGGGATAGGCATAATCCTTCTATTAAGTGTAAACCATAGCAATAGCTTCAAACAGCTTATTATCTTGTTTTACAAGCCCATTGTTTATTTTACAACTACTCTCAAGTCTAAATAACGTTGTTCATTTTTGAGCAATCATGAACCTCAGATATCAAAGGTAGTAAAGGCTATTATCTTTCAAGAGAATTTTTAGTTTAAAATCATTTATAACCTCTTAATAGCAGAACATAGCATTTTTTCTATTTGGTCTTAGTTTCTTCAGTCCCTGTTCAAGATAATTACTATTTATTTACATGATCATGGTACATCAACCAAGCATAATAAAATGAGCAAAATTTCTCAAACTTGGAATTATATTTTCTATAATCAATATACTATTTCAATTTTAGGTAGCATAGCACCTTCGTTTCTTTTACTGAATAAAACTTTCAAAAGTACCCACTCAACTAAATGTATGGATTCGGTAGTAAATTATACACATGCGGCATTTCCTAAATTCATTTCACTTTACAAATGGTCTCTATAAAACTTAGAAGCATGGGCTAAGCCTTCTTTTGCAGATGTGGCCAAAACAAAGCTTCCCAAAAGGTTTATTCGTCTCACTAGCCTATTTTTCCCCACAGCCAGAGACCAACAATTTACTTCACAGCTCTAGGATTGTAAGTTCAAGCTTCGCGGCCTCACAGTCCTCAGAGACACGGACATCTAAAACAAATAACAATCCGTATTCTACAATGATATCGTCAATGATTTTGGAGGGGCTAAATAGCCATGTTACACCAATGCTTTTGGTTAAATCCTGAGGGAACAATTTTGTTTACATGAATTTGACATGTCATTTCAAAAAATTGGGTTCTGATTGCTTCATTATCAAAAACCGGGTGCAATAACTGTTATTACCCACTAAGCTGTTATTGCCTAATATAATCGAGTCGAGTAATGAATTTGTTATTTTATTTCTAACAAGAACAAAAGCCAGGCTAGCTGTTTGCCATGTGTTAGACACTATTAATATTTCTGCTAGGCGGCTAGGCAAGAATATTATAAACCGCTAGAAATATTATACTTTCAACCCCTTCAGGCTTGCATGGAGAGGCGAAATAAAATGTCCGATTAATTTGTCGTTCAGCTTGGTCGTTCAGCTGGGGTGACGTGCGCGACTAGTGGCCATTATTGATGACGGTGCCTGCGCTGTTCTGAGATGCGGTGATCCGGGCCGCCTTCGTGGGTATCACGTCAAGGGCCACTGATTCGTAGGCCTCGTCATCTTTATAGCCATTTGGGTTTTTCGTCTGCCAACGCCAGGAGTCTTCACCTACAAACGTTTATATAAGACACTTCAGAAATCCTATGATCTATTCACACCCCGACAGAATATAGGAGAAAAGCAGGAAAAGCTTAGGGTAATGTAAAAGAATAAATAGTTTGGTACTAGTAGGTTAAGGACTAGCGAGGTGTTAGTTTCAATATTATTAGAACGTTCATGGAGTGGATCAAGTACATGAGGTATTAAGCTTGTCTTCACAAATCTTGAATTCCGGATGAAAAATTTTAGGCAC
>JACJUY010005491.1:3682-17320 GCA_014220935.1 Platorchestia sp. MABIK | reverse complement strand
GTAGTGTAACAGACTATTGTAACACTTCACCAAACCTTCACTTCTCTAACTTACTTTACTAAGACATGCGGGAGTGTTTTTTAATTCAATAAGTTTATTAAATCATTGCTATCGAAGTAGAATAAGAGGCTCCCACAAGGCGTAAACACATTCAGACGAGTATTGACCTTATGAAACGTGGACACCTTTCATTTGCGACGAGTTGCATCGTTAGCAAATACGTGAAGCGCCTCTTCGATGAGGTTGACTTAACGAAATAAGCTAGACCTCGAAGAAAAACAAAACCAAAAGAATATCTTATATCGTAGTAGTACATCATATAGGTGTATTCATTTTACACTACTCTTAAAAACAAATTCGTGCAATTTGTACGACTCGCTACATCCGAGTAAACTTGAGAGTCGCATCAGGGAGTGTTAGAGGTTCTTGCATCAAGACTCTATCTACGTTTTACACCGCATATCACTCGTCAATGCCAAGAGGTATCGAGTGTGAAAGAAGTTTAGGTAAGGTGACTAGACTCATCATTAGATGCACATTCCTTTCTGTTTCATTTTAATTTGTTAGTGGGGAAACACTGTCATACGCCCAACACACTCTACGTAGATGGATATATATAAGTGGTTTGCTTATTGCATATTCGAATTATAAATAAATGTACCAAGATACACGTCTTAAATCTCATTACTTATTTAGGAAAGTCAATGAATAAAAATTTCTGGAACGTTTCGACCTCCAGGGTCATTATCAAGCTGAAAACAAGTAAAAAAAAACTATTCAAGACTCAAATTCACATCAATCATGAAATAAGAAAGCATGAAAGCATAAAAAAGGAAGCACCACTCGAGCCCTTAGTATTCGTGTTGCAGAGCATGCCGGCAGGAGTTTCAGAACTAATCAGTTACTTTCCACACCTTCCCACTCCTCAGTCCGCTCTCATGCAGAGAAGTGTGACATTCCTGTTAGATTAGGTGATTTTAGAGTAATTTCCGCTGCATCAAACCAAATAAACCTCCGCATTTTAGAATCTCTCCACATTTTAAAAGAAAAACCTGTTTTAAATGATATGCAATCTGCCTTTCCTCTACTACTAACGTAATTTTAATACTGAATATTTTATTGAGTTTCATTTTTTTTTTTGCTTTCTTCTTTCATGATTGATGTAAATTTGAGTCGTGACTAGTTTTTTCTACTTGTTTTCAGGTTGATAATGATCCTGGAGGTCGAAACGTTCCAGAAATTTTTATTCATTGACTTTCCTAAACAAATAATGAGATTGAAGACGTGAATCTTAGCACTTTTATTTATAACTCAACATACATAGATTGTATGTATAAATTACGTGTAAACAAAGTGTTTTAGGAAATCAAAATTTTCACCGGATAAACTGCTTTAACGAGATTAACCAGTACGAGTTTTAAATTCGCCAACACGATATTATTCGACGAGAAACATTTGGAAGTAGGAGAGTCTACCACATAGAAATAGGTCCGTGCAGTGGAGAAACTGTATTGAAGAAAGGAACGTGGAATAACGACCTGAAGCACACCCTTCCCCAAGTCTTTCCTGACCCCGAGTGTCAGCAATGGCTCGGAATCATCGACAGCTTGCAAGAAAATTGAATGGAGAGTACGTACTACACGCGTCTCTCTGGTCTGCAATGAGCTGTGCGACCAACATGCTTATTTGCAGAAACGAGACAATAGACTGCATCTTTCATTGCTCTATCATACGACAAAAACGTGGAACAGCAGCACACCGATACTGATGAGCATCATGACCTGCCAGTATCATCTGTTTTAAACTAATAAGCACCATAGCTCACTAGCATCACTAACACAAAAGTTCAACCACACTTGTCCGCCTAATATGAATGATTCGGAAATGACCGAGACATTATCCTTCGAACGGCCCAACAAGGAAGTGATATTCCAGTTGTCGGAGTGGAATTTCTTGTGTTGTTATTCTTGTATTACTATCAATACGGGAAAGCCCACCTATGATACGGTTACGTATATAATGCGCTGTAGCCAGAGTTAGAGAGGCAGAGGAGTAGTCAGTCACCGCCAAGTCTGTGGCGTGTGCCAGCACAGCGGTGCTGGGCGGTGCCCCGCCCGTGTACCGTTCATTGTACTTGTATAATTCAGCACATCACTTCAATAAAGGATCATCTCGTATTGCGTGTCACTTCTCCACCCCCTCTCGTGCTCTCTAGAACCGAACCTCTAGGACCTCAGAACAAGAACAATCGTGACAACCCGAATACGCCGAAACCCTACACAGTGTCTCGTTTGGTAAAGCCCGCTTCAACCAGCATAAAAAAACTGCATTTCAAACGGGCGAAAATAAAAAACGTAGAAAAAGCTAAAGCCAAGGCCTCGGTAAAAAGATTGTTAAACAGGACATAAGAAAGACATATTGATGAAGTCAGACATTAGTGTAGCCCGAGAGGAGCTACAGAATCCTACACATCCTACCGAATTGCTAAATCGCAAATTTAATGACCGTATCTGTGATACAAGTTTCACCAGGGCATAAGTACAAGAATATTTTAATCGAGGGCTCTAAAACATGCATAGATAGTAGGCTCGTCTCCAATGAAGCGTACTAAAAAGTATTCGTTAAATGGGCTCAAGGAGATGCTCGGCATGCTGTAATTTCAGCCGACAAAGGTGCTCGATTTGACATTGGTAATATTTAAAAGCTTCACTACGGACTTCCCAGCCATTACCGTCAGAGCCTACCAATCGACACTAAATTCTCGAAATCTGAACACTCATTGAGCTGAATCTTTAAAACGACTTTTCCCGGTTACACACCGCCTCAGAAACACAAATCAGGATACATACTCATGGAAGTAGGTCCCAGTCTTTGGGCCCATCAGAGTTCACATTAAACACGGACCCTTTAACAAAGAAGCACAGCAAGAGGCACGTACCTTATAAGACAAGTGCTCCGAGTCGAGACGTGCCAGTGCAGCCACGTGTCCGGATACGAGGTCCATGACGTGGATGTAGTCGCGAACACCTGCGTGAGACGTGACTTTATTAGCAAATGAATTCTTAATGAAGGTTTAGATAATGTTAGATTGGAGCACTCACATGAATGGATCTTCAAAGTGGTGCCTTCATTAGCAGGCGTAAAAGAGCGGAAAGTTATTCTATTCGTTTGCAGCACGCGGCAAGATGAAATGACTAGCGTAAATGCGTGCACGTTTGACACGGTGTGATGTGGCTGGAAGTTTGAATTGAATCTCGTAAGGAAGTTTGAATTGAATATCGTAAGGAAGTTTGAATTGAATATCGTAAGGAAGTTTGAATTGAATATCNCTCTGGCTACAGCGCATTATATACGTAACCGTATCATAGGTGGGCTTTCCCGTATTGATAATAATAACACCAGAAAGTCCAACCCGACATGTGTTCCTTTAATGAATCTTTGGAACGGAATTTTTTACTTCCATGGAAGGCTAAAATTAATATCGACTTAAATTAGTTTTTCATTAGTTTCCATGTTTATTAAGGAAGGCCTAATGTATACTTTCTTTTCAATCGTGAATTATATATGATGTAAACTGAATGGTTAAAAGTTGAATCAATGATGTAAAGACATATATTTAGCTTGTAATTCTTGCTAGAACTAAAATTTATGTTGGTAAGGCATCAGATAATCAAAACAATATGGCATTATTAAGTTTTTATTCAATTTTGATGTGGCACATCAACAATTTTGAAAATTTTGTTGCCAAATACATGTAATAATAGATATTCAAGAGGTTGTTAACGGATGATATATTGCTTGCAAATGAGTGCTTTTTGAGATATTTAACTCTTCAACTCTGAAGTTATGGGAACTTGAATTAGCTTTACTGAGACATGGGTATTTGTGAAGTATAGGACAATAATCGATTTTTCAATTTTTGGTGCTTGATTAGTGGTAATTAGATTTAGTGATGTAGCGATACCATTTTTTGGCCGATTCCGATTCTGATGCCCATTTTTTGGCCGATACCAACACTCCGATTCTTGGTAATACCAATACTTTGACCGATACTACTACCGATAATGATACTTTTACAATTATGTTAAAATAAAATCATTATAAGCTCAACATGGGTGTTATTATAAAATTATTTACTAATATATCTAATAGTATAACAATATTGACATTAAATTTTTCGATTAGGAGTGATAAAACTGCTCTTGCCATGTTAACTATATCGTTTGATTCGTTTCCGCACAAAGTTTTCCGATTGCGTCATCTTTCCGCTTTATTTCGTATGATACCGTTATCAGCATGTATGAACAAGCAAGTATTCACCGTTTAGCAATCTTTATTTGCCAACTGAGGTTATTATCCGACTAAATTAATTAAAATAATTTTTCTCCATTTACACGTATAAACTAGTAACGCAATGTAGCATTTAGTCTCGAAAATAGGAGCGTGAACGCAAGTAGTAAACGTGTGTACTAAAACGTACAGTGTGTAAAAGCAAACACGACGGCTCTTTTTGGTTTGGAGGCCTATCAAATTTAAATATTTTCTTTTCGCCACAGTAAATATTTTGGTGTGAAAAACACAAAAATGATAACCATTTTGTGGAGAAATTATTTGTTAAGCCTTAAATTTGCTTATATCCATTAATATTTTATGAAAATACTGCAGTTTCTCGGTGCGTTTTCGCCACGCAAATCCATACAGATACGATTCTATCATTTGTCGGTGAGTGCCTCCATGAGGTTTTTTTCATTTTTAGACTATGCTATGCACTCTCAATCATTTGAGTGTGTGCACCTGTTACAGGGTCCACCAAGTTTTCACCATGATTAACAGGGAGGTATCTGAAATTATACCCTTGGTTGGGTTAGGTTAGTAACACTTAATGAATAATTTCTCCACAAAATGGTCATCATTTTCGTGTTTTTCACACCAAAATACATGATTTGGCAAAAAGAAAACGTTAAAATTCGATAGGCCCCAAAACCAAAAAGATCTGCATATATGCAACCAACTATAAGATTGTTCGTGAATTTTTCAAACATCTTGAAATAAAAGAAAAACGCAAGACTCGTAATGTACGGCAATTTGCATGTTGAATTAAAATAGAATTTTCAGTTACTTCTATATTAAATTTGCAAAAAAATAAAAATGCGCCCCCAACTTTATTTATTTGGTTTGATTTTTGTTAGCCTGTCACATACATTAAGAATTGAAAATTAGGTCAAACTATATAGATTTTAGTTGTAAAAGCATAATTTTATGTCGCTACTGTGTTTTTACTGTGTTTAACTATTCATGCTATATAGCTTTCACTCATTGACCGTACGTGATTCATCGGGAGTTAAAAGTAGTAAATTCAGTTAGCGGGCCTGATTAAACGCCGTAATTCAACAGTTAGCTAACTAATTTACTAGGTATGAATAGGCTCTTTATTTGATTACTAGTGTGCACGGCCCCCCAAAAATGATGGGATTCAATACCTTTCTTGAACAAATTTTCCAGACGTGGATGACTAACAAATATATTTCTCATAACAGTAACCGTGATAATAAATATTATTGTACTTGCGCACTGATGAAACTCGTATCACAGATACGGTCATTATGGCAACATTTATAAGCGTGACAGAGAAATGAAAGAAGCGGACTCCAAACAAATAAACCATGGGTATTTTTAGGGAGTAGCAGGACCCGTGGAAATTCTACGGAAAATGTCATCGTTAAGCTAGGTAGACCCGTGAAAAAATTCCGTCAACATTATTTAACCTTTCCTGTCCTAACCTTTTCTAACCGAAGCTATCCTGATAAAATATCAAACATATCAATGCATGTAAGGGCCATCTTTCAATGTTACACTGAGATATTTGGTGTCCATGGTACCGCACACTCAGACATCCTATGTTTCTCAAGAAAGGGACACCAAACAAATACATAAATAAATATATAAACACACAACGGGTATTATTAGATTAGATACATTTGCTTTCACGATTTATGACTCTCATTTTCATGATAAAATTCGAATTATTGGAAAGTATCGGCAAAATTTGTCGAAACCGATGCCACTAAAAATGACCGATACTATCGATACATCGGTACATCACTAATTAGATTGAAATAAACCATTTTTCTTCTATGCACTTTCCGTCACAAATGAGTATTTAACGAGTTATAGCTCTAGGTTACCTACCGGAATTCCATTCTTTGAAGCGCGAGAAAAATCTGTTTGAGGGGAGGACCTTAATGGACTCTCTCTTTCGACGGCTGTAATGCTCTTGAATGAATGTTACATTACATTAATTTAGGTTGCTTTATGTTACCCTACATACAATGTCACGTGGAAACCACATGGTTAGTTGCTGGTTTCGTGGATTTGAGCTGGCAAAATGGATTTGCCACTGAATATACTCATCATAGCCATATTAGCACATTGCATGCTGTATTTGATACGTGGCTTCCACGTGGGGTTTCCAATCAGCTACCACATTGGCTTTAAATGAATTTTTCCACATGGTAGGCACGTGTGTTTGCAACGTACATACCTGATTTTGAACGGCCATAGAAAAACATTGTGTACACAGAATGAAATTGCTGTTATTAGTTTTTTGGTAAAATCGCAAAAATACCTCTTAGAGTACATATTAAATACTGCATTTATAACCAATTAATTACCCGTTTACACATCTGATTAGTCCCAAATTTAACTGCTATTTGCTTCTGGCTCAAAAAAATATACTGTATAATTTGTAGTATTCAAGATCAAGCTGAGATAAAAGAAATTCCGTGTTCTATAAAATCTAACATTCGCCATTTCAAGACTTAGTTGTGTCTTATTCATTTGCAATGCTCAATTTAAACATTTGTAATAACTACTAAGGATATCATGGCCTGCGAAATATGTGCTGATAATATCAATGAACAAAATATTTCGATAATTGAATTCTTTATTTGCGTGAGGTACCATTTGAAAAACTTTCATTTGATAATACTAGGGGACAGAACACACCAATAAGTAAAATGATACACACACATGTAACTATTTGGATAAGTTTTGGCGTTTCGATTTCGAAAACATGCGCGCGCATATGGCAGCTGTTCAGACTTGATTTCACGGATCCCCCTCCCCTGCCCCTCCTCTCAGACGCTTGGCACCCAGGTTCAACTTCAGTGTTCCGTCACTCGTGACCGTTACTTAGTTCAGCTCGAGACGTAATCAGTGCTAATTGTGCTCCAATACATTCCAAGGAACATCATTCAATTCACTGTATTAGCGAATCTTAGTGAATGAAAAGGATAATTAATGAGACAAGCCTTTCACTGTCGACATTGGCGACATTAAATCTGAGCATAGTTCTGATTCGCTGCTGGTTAAGACGATGTAGCTGGTGAAGTAAGTTCCATTACTTGCTGTTGAACTGTAGCTAACTTCAGTCATTAACAACATCTGATTTTAATGCAATAATTTCTCTCACAAGTACTCTGTTGTGATGGGAAGTGATGATTTACTGGAAATCGTGTAAGATGATGATTCAGAGTTTTAATTCGTATACACGTGGAAGCATTTCGATGGTAATGATGACTCAAGCCATTTTTCCACCTTCGCTGAAAGAATATTATAGCTTTTAATTCACATTGTTGTACCAAACTAGTTATAATTTAAATAGTATTTTTGAACGTTTTATCTCAAATGTTTACTGTGGTATTTAAGCTAGAAAACATATAAATATACGTAAGCATTTTAATTTGAAATGATGAGAAATCCATCTGTACAATTATGTGCTTTGTAAAATTTTGTTTTTTATTTCTTATTTCGTAATTTATTTCGTTGACCTTCATTTTGAGGGTTTGTCAGTCTTCACAATATGGATGAGGTTTGCTAGTATAATTCATTTTGTCAATGTTTTGCCTTGAAACAATGTATATGTATAAAGCACAAATTTACACCTTCAAAGACATATCCATGTATTAACATCTATTATATATGAATTTGAATGTATTGGAAGTGAATTCTCATAAAATGTTTATGCATTTGAAAGTTTAATTCATTCTTCATAGTTCATTTACATGAAATCATGATGTTTCAAATTTGGAAATTAAAGTTTGCGCTGCAATTATGTCTATGGAATTTAATTTGCTTTTAAGAAATGTCTACAAAATTCAAGAATGAACAATTCAGCTAGTACAATTTCTTGATTTTGAATGATGAAGTTTGCGCTGCTATTTTATTATAGGAATTTGACTTGTTTAATAAAAAAGTTACAATTCATAACTAAACAACTCATGTGGTATAATGTTTTTTTGAGTTTGAATATGAGCTGCCATAGTATTAGTGGACTTAAGTTTTTTTAAATCGTAGTGAAATTAAACAAAAAATTACTGCCTGACGGCCAGTTTTTTCCATTCCAAATTAACTTGGCGGATAGCTGCTCCAGAAAAATTCATAAACGTGCTTTTACCACGAATACCTTTACCCGGTGTCGCACAAAAATATCCCCAACTTTTTAATTGGTTACATTTCCGCTTTAAATAAGCGTATTTGAATTGTCTTTTTTTCACAATTTAGTAAATTTTGTTTCCTTTTCGAATAATTTAAGTTCTTAAAAATCGTTCAATAAACATTTTACAGTGATCGATTTACTGAAAGAGGTAGAAAAACTAATTGTTCATATTAAAAATTTTAAAAATAACACAGGTGTTCTTCTTCATTTCCCAATACCTACTGTTAAAAATTATTTCACAATGATATATCCTTCATACCACCAAGTACTTGAACCCTCTGATGGGTTATTCATTTCCATATATATATTTCATCATTTGAAGACACCTAAAATGCAGCTCACAAACGATCAAAGAATGCTCATCGTTTGGAATATGAAGCAACCAAAAACTGTGAAAAAGTTAGAAAAGCATCTAACGAAAAATTCCCGGATACGAACTCACCCGATAAGAAGACGGTATCTCACAGTTAGAAAATTAGAAAGAAAATTGAATGCTCTTCTAACTCTTTCACAGTTTTTCGTTGCTTCGTATTCCAATACGATGAAAATTTTGTAATCATTAGTGAGCTGCATTTTAGGTGCCTTCAAATGATGAAATATGGTAGTAAATAACCTCTCATAGGGCTTGAATACTTGGTGGTATGTAGGATATATCATTGTGAAATTATTTTTAACAGTAGGTATTGAGAAATGAAGAAGAACACCTCCGTTGTTTTTAAAACTTTTCCTTTTTCCTTCGAACAATTAGTTTTTCTACCTCTTCTAGTAAATCGATCACCGTAAAGTAGCTATTAAACGATTTTCAAAAACCTAAATAATTCGAAAAGGAAACAGAATTTGCTAAATATCTTAATTTAAAGGGGAGATATAATTAATTACAAAGTCGGGGGACATTTTTGTGGGACACCCGGTAGAGCGTGGTATAAGTTATGCCATGGAGGGTTCATAGTTTTTGTTCTTTGAAAGCCTTAATTTAAAAAGAATTCAATTTTTGAATTTCTCAAATTACATGTACAAAAAAATTGGATATGTTCGAATAATGGAATTATTCAATGTATCTTAGCCTGGCCGTTAACCTACATTTTACACTCTAGAAAAAATATCCCATTTCGCAAGTTGCTACGAGATCGTTGGTTGAAGTTTCACTCACAATGCATGTACGCCTTTCTGAATTCACAGCCTTGTGACATAAATATGAGTATAATACTTGTATGTATGTCACTAAAACACGCCACAATGCGTGGTGGAGGCTGCCATGAAACCCTATGAATACTGAGATGCCATTCTTTACGCCACTAATTACTGTACCTGCTGATAAATTACTTCAAAGCAAATTGCGAAACACTTGCGAAAAGTTTACATAAAATGACCATATATGGTATCAAGGATTAGTGCGGGATGAGAATGGCATTTTGGAGGGGCGTGTTCAAACGCACGATTGCAAACATGTCATCTGCTCCAAGACATGACAATGTAACAGCACCGTCACACCGGAGCGACCAACCAACTTTGATAACCACATGGAAACAGTGTATAATACACGTTGGTAGATTTCATGGTAAGTCTGCTAGATTTATAGATGGAACCCATTAGTAATTACCACATGTATCCTAGCTGGCAGAAGCATGGGATAGCCACGAGGCATGTGGCTTCCATGTAGGACCCACATTCTCTACACGTGTCCTAACCATGTGGGAACCAGGTGGGGGCACTTTAAAAAATCCAAGTGCTTTCCACATAGCATGGGCAGGTAGAACCCATATGACAAACATGGACAATCCATGTCGGAACCATGGGGCTTCCATGTAGGACCCACACTCTCTACACGTGTGTTAACCATGTGGGAACCAGGTGGGGGCACTTTCCAAAAGTCCATGTGCTTTCCACATAGCATGGGCAGGTAGAACCCATATGACAAACATGGACAATCCATGTCGTAACCATATGGCTTCCACGTGACTTTGTATGTAGGGTACTTTAGGTTAGGTTAGTTCAATTACGTTACAGTATGTCACCACTATAACTTGTTAAATACTCATTTGACAGAAAGTGCATAAAAGAAAAATTATTTATTTTGATTTAATTACCTATATCCAAGGACCAAAATTGAAAAATGGATTATTGTCCTCTCCTTCACATTTATCAAGACATGTTATTGTGCCTGAAAAACTGAGTGTTCAAACAATGCAGCCACAGCGCGAAGAACCAAGAGCCAAATCTAAACTGCCATTAATGCTATTCTTACCTGAATTTTATTTATGTTAAATCTCAAAAACTGAGCATCTGCAAGCAGCCAGGATGTAATTTCAGAATTGGAGAACACAAGTTGAAAAAGGTTACAAAATTTTGTTTACCATTTTGTAAAGTATTTTACTTTTTCATTGTATTAATTTTTTTGGCAATACACGCCAAATCTGTATCATGATGAAAATTTCATATGCTTGTAAATATTTTGAGTTAATCAAATGTGTAAATTTTTTGGATCTCAATTAAAAATAAATGAAAAGCATGTTAGTTAAGGATTTTTAAGTTAAAAAAAAAACAAATTCAGCTTAGCGCATGAGCAGTATGTATGACAGAAAAATTAAAAGGCCACTCTCTATCCAACAATGAAAATTCTTGCCTAATTATGATCTCTGAAAATACTAAATTGTTGAAGCTTCATGAGAAATATATATTTATTGTCAAATGTAAGGCATGTGAATTCTTTTATACCAAGTTCAATTATAGTTCTTCACTCCATTTGTTTTCTCATTTACCTAGGGATCATATAATTTAGATGAAAAATATTGTTGGCAAGGAATACAAAAATCAAAAGTACAAGCTTACCATACCATCACGACGTCCATTTGCTGACTGACATGTATTGATGCTGGAGCAGTTGGGAATGATTCAATAATGATTCAGAGGGATGAGAAAATTGCTCTAGCTTGAAGAGCAATATGTAGCTTTAGATCTTTTCACTCTAAATGTCATTAATGTAATTCATGTCCTTTTTCTGCTCTGTTTTCTTAGTGTGATTTTATTATATTTAAATTTTTTTAATTAAATAATTTATAAATTATGTTTGTTGGATTGATGCCCATCCATGGTTGTAAACTAGTTTCATTGGCTTTTTATTAAAAAGAATGATGAAATGTGGTAGTTCTAATCTTTAATGCTATGATATATTATCCGTGTTGATGATTGTGAGCTATAAGTAATGCGTAGAAAATGTGAGTGTAATTATTGAGTTGAGGAATAGACTAGTGAGATGGTGACCATTTATATAGAGGTCATGCATAACCCTGCATACAAAGTCACGTGGAAGCCATATGGTTACGACATGGATTGTCCAGTTTTGTCAAATGGGTTCTACCTGCCCATGCTATGTGGAAAGCACATGGACTTTTGGAAAGTGCTCCCACCTGGTTCCCACACGGTTAGGACACGTGTAGAGGGTGTGGGTCCTACATGGAAGCCACATGGTTCCGACATGGATTGTTTATGTTTGCCAAATGGGTTCTACCTGCCCATGCTATGTGGAAAGCACATGGACTTTTGGAAAGTGCCCCCACCTGGTTCCCACATGGCTAGGACACGCGTAGAGAATGTGGGTCCTACATGGAAGCCACATGCCTCGTGGCTATACCTCGCTTCTGCCAGCTAGGATACATGTGGTAATTACTCATGGGTTCCATCTATAAATCAATCGGACTTACCATGAATTCTACCGACGTGTATTATACACTGTTTCCATGTGGTTATCAAAGTTAGTTGGTCGCTCCGGTGTGACGGTGCTGTTGCATTATCATGTCTTGGAGCAGATGACTTGTTTGCAATCGTGCGTTAGAACACGTCCCCCCAATATGCCATTCTCATCCCGCACTAATCCTTGATACCATATATGGTTTTTTATTTAAACTTTTTGCAAATGTTTCGCTATTTGCTTTGAAGTAATTTATCAGCAGGTACAGTAATTAGTGGCGTAAAGAATGGCATCTCAGTATTCATAGGGTTTCATGGCAGCTTCCACCACTCATTGTGGCGTGTTTTAGTGACATACATACAAGTATTATACTCATATTTATGTCACAAGGCTGTGAATTCAGAAAGGCGTACATGCATTGTGAATGAAACTTCAACCAACGATCTCGTAGCAACTTGCGAAATGGGATATTTTTTCTAGAGTGTAAAATGTAGGTTAACGGCCAGGCTAAGATACATTGAATAATTCCATTATTCGAACATATCCAATTTTGTTTGTACTTGTAATATGATAAATTCAAAAATTGAATTCTCTTTAAATTAAGGCTTTCAAAGAACAAAAACTATGAACCCTCCATGGCATAACTTATACCACGCTCTACCGGGTGTCGCACAAAAATGTCCCCGACTTTGTAATTAATTATATCTCCCCTTTAAATTAAAATATTTAGCAAATTTTGTCTCCTTTTCGAATAATTTAAGTTTTTGAAAATCGTTTAATAGCTACTTTACAGTGATCGATTTACTAGAAGAGGTAGAAAAACTGATTGTTCAAAGGAAAAGTTTTAAAAACAAGGGAGGTGTTCTTCTTCATTTCTCAATACCTACTGTTAAAAATAATTTCACAATGAAGTATCCTACATACCACCAAGTATTTAAGCCATATGAGAGGTTATTTACTACCATATTTCATCATTTGAAGGCACCTAAAGTGGAGCTCACTAATGATTACAAAATTTTCATCGTATTGGAATACGAAGCAACGAAAAACTGTGAAAGAGTTAGAAGAGCATTCAATTTTCTTTCTAATTTTCTAACTGTGCGATAAAGTCTTCTTATCGGGCGAGTTCTTTTCCTGGAATTTTTCATTAGATGGTTTTCTAACTTTTTCACAGTTTTTGGTTGTTCCATATTCCAAATGATGAGCATTCTTTGATCGTTTGTGAGCTGCATTTTAGGTGTCTTCAAATAATGAAATATATATAAGGAAATGAATAACCTCTCAGAGGGTTCAAATACTAGGTGGTATGTAGGATATATCATTGTGAAATAATTTTTAACAGTAGGTATTGAGAAATGAAGACGAACACCAGTGTTATTCTTAAAATTTTCAATTTGAACAATTAGTTTTTCTACCTCTTTCAGTAAATCGATCACTGTAAAATGTTTATTAA
>JACJUY010005490.1:6386-17724 GCA_014220935.1 Platorchestia sp. MABIK | reverse complement strand
AGATTCGTTATATTTTCTTCTCAGTTTGGCCGCTTCAAAATTCACGTATATGTTGCAAGAGTGAAATACGGTTGGACTGGTTGAGTTGAAATCTTTTACTACTTAATTTTGACTCCACGTTGTTTCAGGACAACTGATTTTGAGAAGCGCTCACGGTAGCTGAGGAATAATTCCAGACTTGTGTTGCGGATACAACGATACGCAGGGATGAGGAAGTGACACTTAAGCTTGAAATAGTATCGCAGGAGCAGTTCATTCCTTCTGAGTTCTAGTTTTGGTTCATTAGTGAGGATGTTCAGGTTTTGCGCTGGGGTAGTCTTGAAGACTCCAGCGCTGATGCGCACGCCTCATTCGCGATGTCAAGCTCCTCCAACGCTGTTGCACTGGATGATCCGTAAACCATACAACCACAATCTATTTTCGGGCTGATTAATGATCTATACAATCTCATCAGGATTTCTTGATCTGCTCCCCACATGTAAGAGGATACAGGTTTCAGCAGGTTAAGATCTTTGTTGCATTTTGCCTTTGATTTTTGAATTTGTGTGTCCCAGTTGAGTTTCCTGTCCCACTCGAGTCCAAGAAATTTCGTGTTTTCCTCGTTCGGTATGTCATGTCTAGGGAAGTCACAATATGCAGCATAAAATATGCTGCATTTTTGCTGATTTATGTAGCGCATATGCAGCATAAAATATGAAAGCTTCGGTAAAAATTATGCTAGTAAAACCATAAAATATGCAAAAACACTCGATGCGTATATGCTACACTCTATGCATAAATTTGGAATCGCACATTACATGCTAAGCAAAAATATGCATACATATATATGATTCACTAGAACAGCTCCAAATTTATATTTTTTGCGAGGATGATTATACAGTGACAATGATACAGAGAAGAGTATACTTCTTCATACACGGAAACAATAATTTCATAATTTTCTATTAATACTTAAGTGTATACAATGCTCAACTAAGTTTTATAACTTATCTAAACACAAGCATTTTGAAGCAGTAAAAATTCTGATCTGGACGAGTTAAAACGAACGAAAAAAAGGTTATCTAATCCAAGTTTGATTCTGAAGAAATAGTTTTCATGCATGCAAGGGATAATTTTTAGCACCTCTTTTACACGATGAATGTTTTTAGCATCAAATTCGAGGGTTGTACAAATAATTGCATGGAATTTGAGATTTTCAAAAACAAATATTCTACGATTATCTGCCAGCAAAATTTTATATTGCGAAAACATCCGCTCGACATCGTAAGAAACAAGAAGTGCAAAGGTGAAGCAAGTAAGTTGGGAAGAGGAATATTCCTTAATGGATTCATCCATTGCGTCAGGGATCTTACGAGTCAAACTTGAGTTGATTTTTTTGATCTTTTCAAATGCGTTGTTTCCACCAAAATGCAATTTAACTTTTGATAATACCTTCTATCGTATCTGTTCTTCAATGCTTCCTCTACGATATCCATTAATTTTATTGCTCTCAAAATATGAAATCACTGAGTTTCTAGCTCCTTGATAGTTGAGGTTACCACAGAAAATGTGCTATCAATGAATGCAAGACTTTTTGGTAATTGAGAGCCTTCCATTAGATTCTGGCACTCTTTGATGCTATGAGCTTCATCTTGTTCAAAGGACATGCACACAGGGTGTACTTTATCGTAATGCATAGTGAAATATTGGACAGCGTTCAACCAGGTACCCCATCTTGTCACAATAATTATTGGTGTTGGAGGAAGGGGAGTGTTCGGAGCAAGTTGCTTGAATCATTGCACTCTCTGAGTGCTCGTCATAGCCGTGTGTGTAGCGGACCTGACTCCGTGCGGGGAGACCCGGGGTTCGAGTCTCGGCGCTGGTGGCGATTTTCTCTGTTGGGTATAGGAGAAAAATTCTAAGCACAATATCCCACTCTACCCAGGTGTCTGAAATGGGTACCGGTCTTTGACCGGGGGAAAGCGTCATGGCGTCCTGGTGTTAGTTATAAGGCATTTGAAAAACCAATGTAAAAGGTGATATGTATCATGCTTCAATTGGAAATAAAGCTTCCGTAGATGCCGATGTTTGTTCTGAGGTGCTATGACGAATGCGCTTTTCGCCGCAGATATAAATCGATTCCCATGAGAATAGCTTGCTCTCACTAATTCCGCCAATCTGTGAAGACCGTGAGCTAAACTGGTAATGTGAATCATTTTTGGAAAGAGAACTTGTATTCCGTTCATAGCTTTTATCATGTACGCTGCAGCATCTGTACACACGAGAAGTACGTTTTCGTACAGGATTTGCTCGGGCCATGTAACCTGAAAAGAATCTGTGAAAAATACGGCCACAAACGAAAGGTTGTCGACTGGTAAAATTTCAATGTTAGCCAATTAGCATTTGCCCCGTTCTGACTGAACATCCAAAACACCGAACAGAAAACAAGCAATGTTTCGTTGTTCAACATGAGTACTGTCATCCCCGAGGTCCATATTTTGTAACCGGCAGCTTTTTGTCGAAGGGAATTCAACTTATTCTTATATCTGACAAGTAACATTTCCTCAATGTGGTTTGATCAGGAATCTCTTTGCCGACGTACTTAGAAAAAAAGTTTTTGAAATCAACATTGCTCAATTTCTGAAGAGGCATGTTCAAAGCTGGGCGTTATCACGATAAATTATCGCGAAAACGATTTCGGGTTATCGGTTCTCCGATAATTTTTTTTCCCGAGCTATCGATTTATCGGTATCGCCGATACTTTTGGTTCCAAACTTTCGATAATCGATAATTTCAGTTTTTCACGCTGGGATTCGACATGACGGGGCGGAACGAGTTCGGGACAATTACTATACGTGTAGGATGTACGTGTTATGGTGTAATAAGGTTGGCCTCTTTTGTGGCCTTTTTGATCAAAAGTGTGGCCTCATGTGGACTGGGAAATCTGGCAACCAATATCGTTATCGCTAGTATCGGAATTTTTGATCAATCGATTTTTCGGTTATCGATTATCGGCGGTAAATTTTTCGCCAGTTATCGATTATCGCCGATAAGGTTTTCGTTATCGATTTATCGGTTATCGCGATAACGTTTTTTTCGTTATCGTGCCCACCACTGGGTATGTCACTAGAAATTAAGAAGATACACAACTCTGCACATTGAATGTGGAGCATCTTTTACGAACATTGAGTAAAAATATAGTGAGTGTCTGACTTGTTAGGCTTGTACTAGGTGTGTGAGCATCGGAATTGCGAGGTCCAGGTTGCCTAGATTCACGTTGACTCAGCTCTGGCTCACTTGGGCCAGGTTGATTTGGCTCTGGTTGATTCAGGCCTGGTTGAGTACATCCTGGTTGACTAAATTCTGATTGCCTCAATCCATTTTCGCCGGACCCCTCCCCGCCAAATTCCATTTGACTTAATACGGGATTACCAGACTCGGGTTCCTCAGACTCAGGTTGAACGGGTTGACAATGGATATGAGCAGATGTGTCAGAATTATTTTTGCGACTTTCCTGGTGAAGGGCCTTCCTTTTTATATGCTCTATAGTTCTCGAATGTTGAGTAAACAAATAGCTCCGTAAACAGGACACCTGAAAAAAAAACATTCTGAATGAAACTACTGACTCATGCAAAGTCCTATTTGTACTATGGGCATATCAAATGTTAATGCGCTATATCAGAAATCGTTTAAATTTATTCCCTGTGTTATTATTTATGCACGTAATATAGTCGCAGTTTTGAATTAGGTTTTTTCCCATTTCAGGCATTGTAAGAAGTTATGCAAGAGCAATTCATTTCCTTCGATAACAATAATTCGATAAAGTGTGCACTAAGCTCAACATGGTTTTACGTGACAATATTTAGAAACTAAAACCTTCTACCATGCAAAACTTCTCTAACATGTTCTGAATGAGAAAAAAAGTTTTATATTTCACCTGTTTATTGCAATAAATGCAATAAAGAAATTCATCCTCGGCTTGAAAATCTTAAAATTCCTTGGAGTAGTTTGAGAATGATGCTTTTGTCTTGTTCACCTTCGGCATGGTTGTAGATCACTACTAGCCGTTCTATTCTCAAATACACTTCATAAGGTAACTCAAAATTAAAATAAACTTTTGAAGTAGCTGTAGCACCTTAGAATTATAATTAATTTACGAAAATTTTCAATTTAAAAAACTGTTCCAGTTATACAAAAAATTATGTAAAATTTTATGAAAAAATGAATAGAATTTAAAAGTAATGGGAAGGTTTTACTAGGATTCGATTCATTGCAACTTACAGTTATTTTTGCATGTTCCTCATATTTTATGCTGTTCCGAGAAAAATTTGCGATATGTCCACACTGCATATATGCTTGCGAGCATTTTTTCCACAATCTAAAATATGCTCAAAAGCATATATGTGCAATATGCACCACGCCACATACCTAATCATGTCCTTCTAGCTGCAATGTCGGGATTAATATTGCTTCAATTCTTTTGTAAAATTTCATTGCTGTTGTTTTGGTTGTTGAAAATCTGAAGCCTCAATATCTTGTCCATTCCGTGACTTGGTTGAGTCGCTGGCAGAGTTTTTTTTTAACTTTAGATCTACTATAATCAGTGAATGCAATGAGTAGGTCATTCACGAATAATGAGCTGAATAGTTCCTCGGGAATTTTTCACGCCGATGAATTAATTTTCATGGCAAAGAGAGTGACACTTAATGTACTAACTTGCGGTGTGCCATTAGCCAGTTCCTTTCGTGACGATAGAAAGTGTCCTACTCTCACTTGGAAGGTGCGGTTTCACAGGAATTCCCCCATAAAGTTTGGCAGCCTTCCCATTAAGCCTGCTGTCGCCAGATCCCTCAATATACCATGGCACAATGTCATATCAAAGTTTTTTTCCAGATCGAAGAAGACTGCCATTACGTACTTGCCGGCATCAAGCGACTGTAGAATGTCTCAAATCTCACGAGGGGGTCGATTGGTGCACGACGTTTTCTGAAGCCACACTGCATGTCTGCAAATATTTTGTTATTTTCAGGGTTTTCTGAGTCTTCCGTTTATCACATTTTCGTACGCCTTGTACAACTTGTCAGTGATGTATGCCCATAGTTTTTTGGGTCTGCATGATCTTTGTTGCCTAGCTTGGGGATAGGTAGTACGATGGTTTCCTTCCATGGAGGAAAGATGTATTCTTCCACCCATATATTATTGTAGACTTTCAACAGGCATTGGCGAGCATTTTCTCGCACATTTTTTATCATAAGATTACTGATATTATCTGGTCCTGTGGTGGTAATTCTATTACTCTTGATCGCTAACGTTATTTCATAAATATTGAAAGGGCTATTTTATGGTTCGTCGTTATTGCTCGCAAAGTCTATTGGTATGTGTTCGATGTGCTGTATGTACCGACGGAACTCACTAGAGTAGTTCTCGTCGCTGGAAGTATAAGCAAAAGTTTCTGATAGTTTTTCTGCTATATCGGAAGTTGTTGAGAAGAAGGAGTTTCCATTTTTAAATATTCTTATTTGTCGTTTGCTCTGCCACGTATTCTATTTATTTGCTCCTAAATACAACTGCTCGGTGTTGTTACGTGCAGCAATGACACATACGCCAGCTGCTCAGCTTCGCCTCTCTGAAGGCAAGCGTTGCTACCGCTCTCTTCCATTTTATCTCGTCTTCCACCGTACCGGTGCGTTTGTGGTCTCTGTAGCGCTTCTCCCGTTCTCGCCACACCCTTCTACATTCAAGTGCCAACCAAGGCTTAGCGAAGTGGCGTCGATTCTTGTTTTTAGGAACCCACTTTTCCGCAGTGCATCTGGTTGGCTTGCAAAGTTCTTCGATTGCCATTTCTGGACTTTTTGGCAGTTCCTGCCGATGAATGTGTCTCCACGTGATATCGTTATGGTATTCTTTCCAATCATCTTTTTTCAAGCAATTGATTGATTATAAATCAGTTTTAGTCTTTCTTTACCACAACGAAGGTGCTCAAAGAGAGGTAGGATGAAGGCACCATTTAGTTCGGAGTTAAGAAAACGTGAAATCTATGCCCATAAGACGTTCCCGTAAGAGATCCTGTGCGCATAGAAACAGTAAGATAAGAAAGAAGGTTATAAAACAAGATAAAAGTTGAAGAAGAAAGTCAGAGGTGTTGAAAAACGAGATAGCAATGAACCGAAAAAAAAAGGTCCTTAACAAAATAAAAAACATTTTATTTCAACAAAAAGAAGGTCTACTCAACTCGCAGCTCATGACCACACATTCTCCGCCTGGGAGCGCTAATTGCCTGATAAAATAGTTGTGTCCCTCTGAGGGTTTTTTTTTAAAGTTTCATCCCTCAGTTTCGTTTCTTCCGTCACACTGTTGCATAGTCACTGACAGAGTTATCGGATAGTGATCGCTACTTAATACAGAAGGGAGTGCCTGGCGGTATGTATACAGATGCAATTGGGATTATTTTATGAGTTAGGTGTATTCTTGCTCCTATGATCAGAAGCGATGACTGAATCTCAACATTTTGGGTTGGTTTTTAAGAATGAATGTATACCGCTACTCATCCGTGGTATCTATTGTTATAGTGGGCTTGTTTGTACAATCCATTGTATCCAGCTACTGGTGATATAAAGTCATTTAGAAAAAAATTGATTAATAAAGGAGTGTAAATACAAGGGTATCCAATTATAGGATAAATTGCCCGCTTATTGGGAGAAATGTCAGAACGTCATTTGAAACGAAATGTACAAAACGTTAAAGTTGAGGGCAAGAAATTCGATAAATCTTCAGAGCCGGACTTCTGGTAGACAGGCGGGCGTTCGACTTGCGGTCTGCGAAGATACAGTCATGGGATGCAGTGCACCCGTGCTCTGTAAAGTTATCGTTATAGTAAGTTTTAGTTTTCAAGTTATCGGAAGTTATAGTTTTTAAGTTATAGTAAGTTATAGTTTTAAAGTTATCGGAAGTTATAGTTTTTAAGTTATAGTAAGTTATAGTTTTTAAGTTATAGTAAGTTATAGTTTTTAAGTTATAGTAAGTTATTGTTTTAAAGTTATCGGAAGTTATAGTTTTTAAGTTATAGTAAGTTATAGTTTTTAAGTTATAGTAAGTTATAGTTTTTAAGTTATAGGAAGTTATAGTTTTTAAGTTATAGTAAGTTATAGTTTTTAAGTTATAGGAAGTTATAGTTTTTAAGTTATAGTAAGTTATAGTTTTTAAGTTATAGTAAGTTATAGTTTTTAAGTTTTAGTAAGTTATAGTTTTAAAGTTATCGGAAGTTATAGTTTTTAAGTTATAGTAAGTTATAGTTTTTAAGTTATAGGAAGTTATAGTTTTTAAGTTATAGGAAGTTATAGTTTTTAAGTTATAGAAAGTTATAGTTTTTAAGTTATAGGAAGTTATAGTTTTTAAGTTATAGGAAGTTATAGTTTTTAAGTTATAGGAAGTTATAGGTTTTAAGTTATAGGAAATTATAGGTTTTAAGTTATAGGAAGTTATAGTTTTTAAGTTATAGGAAGTTATAGTTTTTAAGTTATAGGAAGTTATAGTTTTTAAGTTATAGGAAGTTATAGTTTTTAAGTTATAGGAAGTTATAGTTTTTAAGTTATAGGAAGTTATAGGTTTTAAGTTATAGGAAATTATAGGTTTTAAGTTATAGGAAATTATAGTTTTTAAATTATAGTAAGTTATAGTTTTTAAGAATGCATGGGGAGACGTTGTCCTAAATACCCAGCTCACGGAATGGCAAGTAATTGATCATGAAGCTATAGTCTACGAACCTCGACAGTACCAGTGAGCCTCAGGACGTGCCGGGAAGCGAAGTCAGGCGAGTGGACGGTGAGCGGTGTAGGCAGCAGCAGGGAAGGCGCCTCAGCCTCTCATCTTACGCCCCCTCGATCATCGATGGAAGGGAAGTGAAGCGGACGAAAGCCACCAGCGCCCCTGAGTTGGTTGCAGGGGGGTTCTGCAGGGCGTCCGAAATGAAGGCTGTGTAGGCTTAGTTTGTACAATGAAAAATGTTGATGGATGAATTTGGCTGGTCGAGGGTTGGAGGCGATCTGATCTGCCATCCAGAAAATTTGCGAGGTCATTTTGGCTTGGCTGAAATGGCGCGTTCATTAGGTTGCATTCAGAGAATAGTTAACTACAGTTCAAAAACCAAAGACAAGCCTAGAGCTAGGTTGTAGAACTTTTTGCTTTATAAAGTACTGAACCTGCCAGATTATCTTCAACTAAATTTAATATCTAGTTCTGAAGTCTTACTATAAGTTCAGTTTTAATTAAATTTGGTCTTAAAATACAAATTCATGGAAGAAAAAACCCTTAAGTTAATAAACGTTAAACGATTACAGGAAATCCTGTAAATTTCTGTACAAGTCATTACCACAAAAAGTTTCATGGACTGCCATAACAGCTAGTTTGTGTCTATCAAGTTAATTAGATCTTCCTTCGATGTGGTCATGCCCAGGAGATTCCAAAACACAAAGATTTCCATTTCTGCTTCAGCGCTCATTGCTATTTCCTCCTGCTACTTCCAGGTCTGCGCTGATCATGGCTATTAGCAGCCTGTCCTCTTCTTGGGGATCTCCGTCTACAGTCCTCTACAGAAGTGCCATGTGATTTTGGTTGTTTTATTCCTTTCCAGTAAACTGGATTTTCTTAACTCTTTTTTATACATGTCTCCATCTGGAACACTCTTTTTCGTTTGCTGCTTATGGCTGGGATTTCTGCTATTTTCCTTCTTTCGGTTCTCCTTCTCTGAGAAAGTCGTATCCAAGTGAAGGTCAATTGTGGTGGTGTATATTCGTCCTGTGTTGGGACTTCCGCAGACAACTTCAGTCGCAGCGCACACCTAATCGAAAATGTACCATTTTTATTATCTTGGGAATTTAGGACAAAAATTTAATTACTACCACTTCAATAGTACAGCTAACGATTCTATATCTTACAACCGGCATAGCGATTCACACTGTCGACATTTTATTCCTCGCCCACTGACTTTTCCTCCAAGCAACTGTCGGCAAATCCAACCTCAGGTCTCTTGCGCCCAAAATTAGGAGACTATCTTCAGCCTTCACCGCTAGCTCATCAACTTCAGGACTTCTGACTCTCCGCTACCTCACCATCCGGTACGGCTTCTTCCGCCGTCCGTCAATTCAGTGTGCCG
This sequence comes from Platorchestia sp. MABIK, assembly GCA_014220935.1. NCBI lineage: Eukaryota > Metazoa > Arthropoda > Malacostraca > Amphipoda > Talitridae > Platorchestia > Platorchestia sp. MABIK. The sequence continues at coordinate 8,594 of JACJUY010005490.1, read as the reverse complement.
TGCCCTGTTGACGCACCACCGTTGCCATGAGAGGAGGCGGCTAAGCGCCCTGTGAGCGCGAGTGCCTACCCGTCATCATCACCCCGCCACTGCTAGAAGACACTTCGCTATCAGAGCAGTAAGTCGCAGTGCTGTCGTGTGTCGGGCGTAAGCATTCAAGGTTGTTCGGCTGAAGCTCATTGAAGTGTTCCGTTCCCTCCTATTAAATACTAGCGCCTGGGTAATCAATTTATATTTTAACTAGTTCGGTGGGTGTTAATTTTGGTGCTTTAGGTGTAGATCAGATCGGTGGGTGTTAATTTTGGTGCTTTAGGTGTAGATCAGATCGGTGGGTGTTAATTTCGGTGTTTAGGTGTAGATCAGATCGGTGGGTGTTAATTTCGGTGCTTTAGTTGTAAATCAGATCGGGGGTAGTTTTGGGTGTATTAACTAATTTATTACCAACGAATTCAATCATTGTACGTCTCATTTACTGCTTATCTTCAATTTTGTCAATCGTTTTACCTAGGCACATTAACGGAAGGCGCGGGGTTCACACTTTTCACGACAGCGGCTCCGAAACTTAGGGCCGAGTCTCCGAGGCAGCTTTCTCTTTCACGAAAACCAAGTTCATCGCCACCAAGTTTATTTTCTTTGGACCATCAATTTTTCTGTACTGACCGTGCTAATTATTCGGGAGATATGAAACTTTAATTTATTTGCCTGTATTTTAATTTCTCCCCCCGCTCGCTTTTTTCGTTACACCTTCCCATGAGCAACAGGCCATCTACCGCTTCCGCCTGCTACATCATCTCTAGGACTTCTGGCTTTTTGTTCTTTGTTACGATTCCTTCTCCAGTGCAATGTCAAATTTTTGTGTTCAGATTTTCTGTGGCATCCAAAGCCGCATCTTTCGTGACGGCCTTTGCATAGTTCATTGTAAAGTTTGGATGTCCGCGGTTGAAAAAGTTTGACTTCTCTAAAAACTTCCTCTCTGCTCTGCATGGAAGCCTGAAGATGCAGGATTGACTGCTGCAGAAGTTAGTTGGCCACAGAAGAACGGAGGATAGTGAAACGAGTGTTCCAGGTGTAGTGAATTGTGAATGTTGAATGGATAAGCCACACACGCGTACTGACAGCGCGATACGAGTAGAGCATACAAACTCCTTCCTTCCTCCTCTACTTTGAACCTCCACAACAACGATGTTCCCAAGAGAGGATGGAGGAAGGCACCATTTAATTGAACGAGGAATCCATGCACAAGGTGTGCCCCCTCACACACAATGCATAGAAACAGCAAGGATGAAAGAAGTTAATTTAACAAGACAAAGGTTGAAGAAGGAAGTGATAGATGTTAAAAAAGAAAGCAGTATGCTTACTTAGCACCTCCAACACGGGACCTCACATCACTCCTCCAGACACGATAGTTGCGTCTCATTGAAAGAGATACTCCAACAGAGACCCGCCAATATTGCACGTATTAATAAATAATTATTTGTTATCCACATTTACTTATTAAAATACAATGACATTACTAAATAATTATTCATTATTGACACGTCAATTTATTAATAAATAATTATTTATTACAGACATTGACTCATATATGAATAATGACATTAATAAAATGATAGATTGTAAGCTTTAGCCTCCCTTTCCACGACAAAGATGTTCAAAGAGAGGAAGGATGAAAGCAAGATTTAGCCTGGAGTTAAGGGAACGCGGAATCTATGCACAGGATGCATAGAAACAGTAAGCTAAGAAAGTAGTTAATGAAACAAGAAAAAAATTGAAGAAGAAAGTAGTAGGTGCTGAAAAAATACGACAGCTGCGAATCGAAAAAAGATGGTCCGTAACAAAAAAACTATTCGATTTAAAGAAAAAGACGACCTACCAAACTCTCAACTCGGGCCCTCACATTTTCCCCCAGGGAGCGTTAAACATTAATAAATAGTAATTATTGAACAACGCATTCCAAACACGGACAGAAATAATCCTGAAGTGACAAACGGATCAATTTTCAGCCAAAACCCCTGAAATAATAACGAGAAAAAATCCAGTCATTGTAATATAAAGAATCCTAAACTTATCTAAATGGGGTAACATTCCATTGAAAGCTAAAATCCCGCATTAGAAAATGCTATCGCATATAATTCAGCCAAAAATTTTTACAGTAAAACACCCCTGGATGAGACCCACATCGGGTATCTGCACACACACACATCGGGT
>JACJUY010005489.1:45983-59554 GCA_014220935.1 Platorchestia sp. MABIK | reverse complement strand
GATAAGGACTACACAATGTAGACTGGCTGCATTGCTGTGGTGATGGTAAGGACTACACAATGTAGACTGGCTGCATTGCTGTGGTGATGGTAAGGTTTACACAATGTAGACTGGCTGCACTACTGTGGTGATGGTAAAGACCACACAATGTAGACTGGCTGCACTACTGTGGTGATGGTAAAGACCACACAATGTAGACAGGCTGCATTGCTGTGGTGCTTACATATTCTGAAATATATGGCCTTCATAAGAAGGAAATACTGCAAATGGCGGGTGAATGGCTTATAAGAAAAAGACATATATAAATTCTACTATTCACATATAGTTTCGGAATCTCATTCACTTTGCAAATTTAATTTTTTTTGGCCTTGTTCTTGTATTTTAGCAAAAATTTATAATGATCCTACAAAAATGATTGCGTTCGTCAGTAAACTCAAAACAGAGACGGTGGAAAGCGTAGACAGCTTTAGGAACAGATGCAAAAATGTTAAATAGTTGTTGAAATAATCATGTTGTCGATCCGCTATCACGACAGTCTTGAAACTATAATAGCATTTTCTATCGCATAGCTGGTTTCTATTTTTACAGTTGCGATGCACCAGTTGTCGACATGGAACTAAAACATCTGAATCGAGGGCATAAAATTATCATGTATTAATGTAATTTTTCGATTGCTAGCCTTGGATCAAAAAAATGCATTAATTATTTCTTGTCCTAATTTATTGAAATTCATCTGTGTCCTTTATCTCTACTTAGCATGCTGCCTTTGAAACAGTAGTTTCACTGCACAATTTAAATTTACGTGTGTATTATAGAAGAAATTTTTGAGTGCCCAAAGTATTCTGGCGTCGTTTTTGAAAACAAAGGCAACCGAAAACGGGAAGTACACTCCCACGAAAAGAAAAACTTTCTCAATTCGCCACTGCTGCTGCGTTCTCCCACCAAGGGGCCTGCACACCTATAAAGATCTGGACAGCATTATATTGTGCTTATATCAGGATGAAAAACCTCAACTGTGCGGTAGCGAAGCAAATTCTCAGCGTGTTTTACCATCAGAGAGGAGCAAGAATAGAACAATATTTGACCCCAAGCTATAAACTTGCATGCGAGTCGAGTGTATCACTGTTATGTTTGTGTACTTTTTTAAAAAAATATTCATAGTTCATTTGACGAGCGTTCGTGTTCGCAGAAATTCCTCAGCGTTGATATTGTTCGTAAGTCAATGCAGCAGAATCAATATGGTCATGAATGCTCTAGTCAGAAATATTTAAAGTTTCATGACATGAAAATTCTAGGCATTAATCCAAATATGTGTTTATTCTTTCAATGCTATTCTTGGAATCGTTCGTATTGGCATAGTTATTTCAAAAATACGTTGTAACTACTATAGGCTACGAAGCAACTGAACAATTTGAATATTAACAATCCTGAACAAAAAACAGACGCTGGCAGGAAATTGAGAGTACGGGTTTTCTAGACTAATATCCTACTCATTTTTTAGCTTCACGATAATGTAGTCCCTTCTTCATGTTGGAGTTTGCACGTAGGTAATGCAGAAGAAATTTCACTAGATGTGACTTTTTATGTTTTTCAATGAAAGATCTCTGGGGAACTCCATAAAAACTTGATTATTTGTGACTTGAACCCTCCCACCCCCCACTCAGTGTTTGTTTGATACGTGGCCGACTCGCGTGTTTGAACCGCGCTTGACCTGCAGGTTTTGCATTCACACAAAGTCGTACGATGGTTTGGGCTCGTAGCTGATATGGACCATTTAACTGAAAACACCATTCGTACGTAGGGTGCTGAAAATATGCTGTTGTTCATTGCCGTTCAGTATTAACTTTGTGAGTTGCCTTCGCTGATAACAGAATGGAGTGATTTTACGGATATTACTGTGGAGGATACTGCGATTCCATCGACTTCTTCCTCGGTATTTCGAAGCATCATCGAACAAACGGAAATGAAATACCAAACATTTCAATATACGGGAAGAAGAAACTTCACGATAGAGACAGTTTATGTTGTCATTTTACCATAGTGATATTTTCTCATTGGGCAACACTTTTTTTCATATATCCCTGCTTCTAGACAGTGCCGCGTTTCTTTATAAAAAGTTAACATATTAACTCCGACATCCGCCGAATGCGAAAGTTGTAAGACTTGGCAAGACGGTGGCGATGTGACGGAGGCACTCTTTCACAAATCGTAAGTTCTAAAAAAAAGTAGAGACAACCTTATCTAAAGAACGATTTGTGAATGTTCGAAAAGCAATTGCAAAATTTAGTGTTTGCTTGAACAAAAGACAAAGACAAGCAAGCGAAATTGCTCGTAGTTACTTCAAGACTCTAAAAATGAAACAGTTTGTATCTTCGGGAAGTTTGAACTCGACACAACAAACGGTAACGATTATTTCAAATGTGAACCATGCTGGTCGAGTAAAGAATGCTCTCAAGTGCTAGGTGAAAAGACTCACAGGTTACTTCATGAGCAATTTATGAATGATTTTCAGTGAATCAGAACCATCGTCAACATCACCAACAAAAACAGTTACATTAGCGCATTTAGCTTTGTACAAGCGAAATAAGTTAGCATGCAAGGTTAGTCTGTGCAGGCCGCTTAGGCAGTCGTGCTCATTTTTATTACTGAAGTGCATGAACAAGTTTAAAGAACCAGTAAATAAACATTAAGAACAAGAAGTGCAAGGAAATGATAGAATTAATCGACAGTCAAGGCCGGAAGTGAAATTTTAATCGAACAGTTAGAGGAAATGTGCGAAGACGAAGGTGGCAGTTGCCATGGCAACAACGGAATGACTGTGTAAGGTGTTGTGAAGCTTGACTGGTGACGTTACATCGCCCTGTGACGTCACCACTGCAGCGACCAATCACGGAACTCACCCATACCCAATTGTCCTGGAGGGGATAACGACGAGTTAGAGATCTGGGAGCAAGGGGAACTGCAGCACGCTCCTGGGAAGAGCTTAGTCAAACATGGAGTTCAAAAATCACGCACAGTTGCCCAGAATCGCGCGTCTCTACAATATAGTGGAATTAGGGAAAAGAGCGAATTGAGGAATATGATCTGAAACAGCTGTTCGGAAGGAAAGGTTTGAAAGGAATAGAAAATGATATGGGAGTTGAATCACAGCAATCAATATCAAACCGAGTTACATGAGAAGTTGATGAAGGCGAAAATAGTTCAGAGAGAAATTCAAGAAAAGAGGAAAAAATGTAGTCAAAAATGAAAAATGTTGAGAGAAGTGAAGGATCATGAGAAGTCCTGAGAAAATTGAAAAGGAATTATTAAAAGTTGTGAAAGAATTGAAAGAATGTGATGGAAAGTGAAGAGGAAATTTGAATGGAATTAACAAAAAGTTGCCAGAGATATTTAAAGAAATGAGAAAAACTGTAATAAAGATGGAAAACATCACATAATAATGATACTGACAGAAATAGTAGTACAACCGTGTGAATTGTAGATAAAATATTGGCTGAAAATCCTACGGATGGCTTCGTGAGCATCAGAGTCCAAAATAATACTCATAAAAATAGTGGCTATGAAGCCATTGAGTCATTTGAGACATTTAGGTTTCTCAGACAGACCATAAATGCTGCGCTGTTGGTAAAAGTGGAAGTGGTGGACTGATGAGGAACATTTGATGACGGTGAAAGGCAGACACTAAGAAAAATAATTTCCTGCTTTAGTGAAATGAATACAAAATACGGCTTCAAATCTTAAAGAAAATGAACATGAAGGAAACAAATTGTGAGCTGTTGTCGGGAAATTAAAATCTACGAAGTTGAGAGTAGAAGCTCCACATTAAAACACTCACAGAAAATAGGCGTATTCCATTTGCGAATTTCATAACAATTTAAATTAGGCTTACGAGTGAATTGCACCTCAATGAGATTAAGGCAGGTTTCCTGATCCGTGAAATTAAAGTAACGAAATTTTATATTGAGTTTATTTTAAATTGGAAGTTAGGTTCGAACATTGAACAATCTGTGGAGTTCAAGGTACAGTATGTAAATAAATAGCCATTACACACGGAAAATTCGTAGCGTGTGCTGGAGTGATATCAGCTCAAGAGTTGGACTCACGTGAGATCGAAGCAAATGACGTGATTTGCGTTGAGAAAATATGGAAATGCAAGCTTAAACCAACAATGTTATAAGAACGTTTATAGGAAATCGAGTAAGAACTTTAGCATGCTGTATCAAATGACTTGGGTTGGAAATTCAGACTTACCCAAGATTTTAAGTAAAATCAGGCAACATCGCTTATACGCATGTGTTTGCGGCAGACGCTTAAACGACAGCACTTCACGAATTAGAAAACTATGTTAAAGTGAATGCCATCTGTGGATAAGATGCTGATTCTTTACAGGCACCAGCTAAACCATCAGCTGTATGAGGCGCATTTGTAACGATGAACAAGTACAATGAAGACGACTTCTGGAGAGTCGGGCGCTGGTGCGGAAAAGAATACAAGAGACCATTTGATGCTTAGAACTGTGACTCTGACAGAAGTATTACGGGGCTCATCCGTGATGATACTGAGAAGTTATTAATTTTATTTTTCGACGTGATGTTACCTCATCGATGATGGTTGTGATGGACTCACAGAAATAATATTGAAGTTGATCTCATCAGTGAAGATTGTTATAGTGTCACTGGAGTATGAAAGAAAAAGCGTTCTAGGCTCACCAAATTCTCGGTTTTACTGAGCGAAAATGAAGCACGCAGAAAAAGAGTACCGCAAATTATACAAGTCTAGCTTAACGAAAGTTAGTGTTTACGAAAAACATGATGGAAATTGGAATGTCCAAATTTTAGGGTGATATTTCATCTCTTTTTTTTTCTTTCAATTAGCGATGATTTTCGTTTGTTGTATTATGGGTTCAATGAAATATTTCGAGAATTCTTATTTATATAAAAGTATGAGATTTGATCTGGGAATACTATTCATACATTTTTGAGCTGGCAAGTGAACAGCATAAATTTAGACAGAACTACTCTGTATTCAAAGCTGTGACCGCAAAATAACAATTACCCTTACATTGGCACAAATGTATATCATTACATTAACATTTATCATTACATTGACTTCGAGCCTAAACTAAGTTGAATCATCCTACAATTGTTTTTGTAGCATAATTACAGTAAATCTATTTCTTAACAAATAAAGTTTATGCATGCACATCTGATATTGAGAAAACATAACCAGATTTTCACCGTTGCTTAATAAATATGCTGGTTTTCCTCTATCATAACAGCGGGGAAATTTTGCATTTTCCGGAAAGATGATGAAGGCCTCCTCAGACATCGAAGTCTTCCATCATGATGCCGTCGTTTGTTGTCGTTCCCATTTCTACCTTTAGCGACCTTTTTATTACCCAAGCTGTCAGTTAGGGGTGCGTCCCGCCTCTTGCACAATCAACTAGTCTAATTTCGATTCACTTCCTCATAGGTTCATGGCCTTCTCGAGCCTTGCCAAAATACCCAGTTCGGAGTGCTTCCCGCCTCTTGCTCAAGTTCACCGCTGTCGGACGTTGCATCTTCACGAATTGAACGTCGCAGCTCGTGACGACTTCAGGAAGGTGCTGCAGAAGTGATGACCTGTTCATGTTCTTTTCGGTTGCTGACGTTCATTGTCTGTCTGCCTCAAAAGTTGTGAATAATATGAAAACGTTGTTTTTCTTAATTTCATTTATTTTCCATTCGCTTGCGCCTTCATTTGTCGAAACTAAAGTAGAATGTAAAGACAGCGGGGAATTTTAAAAATGTATTGCCTCTTCATGGTCGAATTTTCTCTGCAAAACTTATATGGCAAGAAAAGATTTGGGCATTTCCATTCGAGCGCACTTTCCTTCGTAACTGTAATTTTTCTTGCCACCTTATACTGGTGAGGACGTGCTGATCATCCACTGAAGAAAATTATTCTCAAACAAAACGACGAGTCTAAATAACTTATTAAGTAGTTAACTAGAAGTTACAGTATGTAATAAGCAGGCTTTGAGTGCATCAATTAATGCATCAAATTCATGTCAGGTCTTTGCATATTTTATACGTACCTGTTCGAGTTATGATAATACATGAATAAACACAAAAATCCTCGCAGTAAAGCACACTTGAGAAATTTACTATCAGCCTCGATAGTAAAACAGTCACTGCAAGGATCAAAATAGCAACAGGTAACAAGAGTTACAAAATTCCTAATTGATTGTTGTACGCAGTCAAACCAAAACAGGTAAGTGTTTTTACCCGATTCTTGTACACATAAAAGTTCCCGTTGCTGCTTCAGCATTCTACACTTCTGAAGTCGCTGGAGTTTCATATTTTGTGGCAGATGGTCCTTTCACTTGAAGTCCGGTCACCTGTAAATAGTCAACAAGGACATACAAATATGGCACCAGACTTGGTCCCACCTGATAGAAAATGACATCAGGGTGCCAACACCTTGAAATTTAGTGATACAAGAAGAGGGCCTCACCTTGAGAAGAATGACTAGATTTGGGCCCCACCTTGAAGCCGCCAAGATGGTCGACGACGCAGGTGAAGGTTGCTTCTCGGCCTTCCGTCACCGTCACGTTCTCCAGAGGCTCCAGGAACTCGGGCTCCAAGCACATCACTGCACCAACATGGAAATAATTAAATTCAAAACGTTCAGTGTTGGGTGACCCGCTGGTGGTCATTCAGGAAATTTCCATTATGATGGTGACCTACGATAGCTTTTGTTGCATAATTAGACCTATTTCTTAACAAATGACGTTTATACATGCACATTCGATGTTGAGCAAAATTGAAGGTATTTTCGTTATTATGGTGACTCACTGGCAAACTGCGTTTGATTTCTACTTGACCTAAGTAAGGTGATGGCAGATCTCAATTAGTTTTTTGCTTAATTGCATGTTGAACACTGGAGTTGAGATCAATTGGAGTTGAATTTTAGATTTCAATTTAATCTGACTCAATTAAAGTATTACGAGATGTTTTTTGAAAGCTCAAAGCTTTAAGACCCGTTCACAGTGTTATAACAGTCCTTGAAGGAGCTTCAGTAGGAAAGGTTAATCGATTTCGCGCTCAGGTTTCGTCGATAATATCGTCACCGAAAGAGATACGTTTTTGCTGACTTCAAAATTGCTACTCAAGAAATACTCTAGCGTTTACTTACATTCATATTAAAATATTCCGTGTAATAAAATTCTTTTACTGAAAGATTTACGTTTGAAATATCTAGCAAAGAAAACTAGCTGTTTTGGTGAATTCTACTCTATAAATTTTTTCTATATACACTTAGCTAGTAGTTCCCATCTGATCAAGTATAACTAAAAAGGTTTATTGGAAATAGAGTAGTATAAATAAATGACTTAAATAGACATGAATACCAAGAAATAACAAATACAGCACCGAACGAAAAAGTTTCTTGGGATTTAATTGTTTGAGTAACGGAAGGTATTGTATTAGTACTGTCAATCGCATGCAAGACTGAAGTGCCCCTGCTGATCAAGAACGATGGTTATTACTTTTTAAAGGAAATTTAAATCAGGGATGGCTTTCTGTCAGTCCGAAATTGATCAAAAAACTATAAATTCTTCTCTGTAGCATGGATACACTCAATCACAGCGACAGTATTTTTTCTGAGCATTATCACCTTCATTTCATTTTGTCGTCGTTCAAAATTGTGTGAAAGTGCATCTTGCTCTTAAATGTGCAATTACTTGCGTCTCGAATCTTTCATTCCACTTTATACACGAGCCAAAAAAAAATGTCGAAGAGCTTTAAAGATCTCGTCTAAGTAATCTAGTAATTTGCTTCTTTGAATGAAAGGAAGTTTGTCTCTCTGTGTGTGCAGTATTGATGACGAACGCTTCAGTCACTTTACCACCGTTCCAGAACAGCTCGTTAGGATGACCTCTTTTCAAGACCTCTTACGCCTTAATAGAGAAGAATTTTGTGTAATTGCCTTACAGAAGTCATACTGATGCAATTTCACGCTATAATCTTATATAGTCTTATTTTATTTTCAAACTTACATTCATGTGAAAGAGCGTCACGAGAAAGGCCTCACAATCACTAATATTACTTCATGCTAAACTGTAGGCTGCTTGCATTTTAATTTACCTAAAAAAATTAACTACTACCTCGCAAATTTCTCCAGCTTAAAGCGTTCCCAAGGAATTGTTTTTTATGTTTTTGCTATTTTTCATAATCAGTGAAAACCACCCTAAAAATTAGAAGAGCTTGTTTCTACGCCGCGAGGCTCGGAGTGTCGTTCAAGAAACAAACGACATGCACCCTGCGCGCTTCCCTTTCTTCGGGCCCTTCCCCCTCCCTCATCCAATGCTTTAATGAGAAACGTGGGTTATAAAATTGCCCTACTTTTCCTGGTCCAGCTCTCACCGGTCAAAGTTATAGCAGACGGAAAGAGGGAGCGCAAACTTCAACGAACCTTCAAAGTCGCAAGAAAACCACGGACTTCGGTCGGCGTATCGTCGCCGCCGGCCAAAGTGACGCCCAAAATGTTAAGCGGACGGTAAGAGCAGCCGCAAACTTCCTATCAGGGGAAATTTTTACGTCTTCTCTAGGCTGTGAGGGGAGGAACTTGAGGACTTGCTGAGAGGCAGGTCTGGCGCTCGGGAGAAGCCGGTGCTGCTACAACCAGCAACGCTAAACTCGAGATATTGAGTGCGATTTAATCAATTAGTGGGGCGGGTGATTGATGGAATTCAGGAACATTTATTGATAAAGCCTTCCAAGAAGGGCTCTAAAAATGTAGAAGTTAATGCCAAGCAAACAATTTTGTACGCAACTGTCTTCATTACGATCTGTTTGAATACTGCTTGAAGATTTTTAACTTTCTAGATTTTAAATTTTCAAATGAGTGGGCAGTGGCCACTTTGACAATTGCGAATTTTTGTTGTTTTTTCTTCCCTTTTGAAAAAAATTTTGAAGCCTTGTTCTTGGAACGTTAAAGGTTTTTGTTGATCAAATACGCTATTATATTAATGAAATAGTTCAATCGCCTTGTGGCACGTTCAAATTGCGAACCAAAAGATTCTCCATTGGCAGATGTTACACGTTCTCAAACCCATAATGTTTAAAAAATGATGTGTAGTTAAATAAAACATGCCATTTTACTACGATAATATACTCCGATCGAAAGCAGGTGTTGTACTGATATATGTTGTTCACAGCTTAAGCTGATTAATGTTGAAGAATCTTTCCAAAAAATTATTGAAATTGAAGGCCACCACAAGAAGAATGCTTATGAAATATTGAAGCAAATTTTAATCGTTAATTATGAATAAATGCTAATACATGGAAAATTTAAAGCGTCGTTTAAATGTTCAAAACATGTTTGTAACTAGAAAATCAGTATTTAACACTTCCACCACGCATGAATTACTGCATCCTTTCTGACTGCGGCGTTGCGGTTGCTCACGAGGAATTTTGCGTGTCTAAGTGTTCCAAATTGAGCATCTCAGTTAATGTATCAACATTTATTGAACTTTGCTTTTACAATACGCCTGACAATCCCTTATCTAGGATGTTTTTCTGGTCACTCGTTTTTGGCTAGATAGGCTCTTGCAAAAAAGCTAAGACGAGCAACGATTGAAAAGAATTTCCACCATGTGGAGTGAAAACACAAATTATTTGAGTCTGTGGGTCCCATGGAGCAGTTGGGATTGATAATGAAAATCTCGGAGCTATCTATATGGTCAAAATAAAAAATATAAATTTTAGGTGGTATGACATTCTTAGTTATCCTTGATACGTGATCGCAAGACAGAATAGTGTGCATATACAGTGAATTCATTTTAAAAAGTACGATTTTTTTAACTCGAAATGAAGAAATTGAAAGCCGTCGACTGTATATGACAGTAAGTTGATCAATTTATTGCACCCACATCAGACTTGGAGATTTAAAAATCTTTTGATCAAGGAGACAAGATATCCTATTCTGCTGTAAAAACCTTGTCTTTATTATGATTTGTAGAAAAGTACACGCGATTGCAGGTACATTCACTCTCAACAATGATTTGACCTGAATCACTCTCTACTTCTTGTTTACAAAACCATCAGTGTTCGGAAGTAAGGATTATGAAGGCAAAATATCTTTGTTGAGCACTGACACTAAAACCTCCAATCAACAGCATCTGATGCAGTAAGAAAGAGTATGAAACTACACTGCAGTTTAAGACAGAACATCTAATGAAATTATACACAAGTTCGTGCGATTGCCTCAGCGGCTGAAATTAAGTTTAAAATTAAGAAAATTTACTGCAGTTCAACATTGAGCACCAAATGAAGCATGCAGTGTTTACTGCAGCAAATGTATTCCATACCCTTACGCAGTTTAAAACAAGGCATCGAATAAAGCGTAAAGTTTTATTGAAGCACAGTTGAAAATCAAATAAAGCATGCAGTTTCAAGAAAAGCACAATTGATCCTGATTGAAAATCCACCTCAGATTAATTCGAAATCAAATGAAGCATGCAGCTTCCACTGAAGCACAATAATTATTCAAAAATCCACGGCAGTTTCAAACAAAGCATCAAAGAAAGCGTGCGGTTTTCACTGAAGCTTAATTCAAAATCAAACAACGCATGCAGTTTTCCCTGAAACACAATTCAAAATCCACCTCGGTTTAAAACAAAGCATGAAATAAATCTCGCAGTTTTGATCGGGGCCTAATTCAAAAGCAAGAAGTGCGACCGGCACACCCAGGGAGGACGCCGGCTGGTCAGGTCTGGCACCGCTTTATGCGGACACCGAGAAGCTTTCACGGCTGCGCTCGTGCGGAGCGAGCTGCCATTTTTGCGGGACTGTTTTATGCCTCGACTGTGGCCGCTTTGTGGCGGGTGCTACTTGGTGTTGTGGTGTTGTGGTGTTGTGGTGTTGCTGGTGTTGTTGGTGTTGCTGGTGTTGNGTGGTGTTGCTGGTGTTGCTGGTGTTGTGGTGTCGCTGGTGTTGCTGGTGTTGTGGTGTTGCTGGTGTTAGTGTTGCTGGTGTTTGTGTTGCTGGTGTTGGTGTTGCTGGTGTTTGTGTTGCTGGTGTTGCGTGTATTGCAGTGCTGCTGGTGTTGCTGGTGTTGCTGGTGTTGCTGGTGTTGCTGGTGCTGCTGGTGTTGTAGGTGTTATTGGTTTTGGTGTTGCTGGTGTTGCATTCATTGGCCTGCTGCCTATGGCAGTTCTGGTGCGGCCAGTGCTGCCTCTCTCGCATCCTAGTGACTAAGGGTGTTGTTTGTGGCCTGCTGTCGGCTACCCTCCCATAGGGAGGAGAAGCCTGGTAGATGTAAGTATGGTGTTGCATTAATTTGTTTTCAAAATTAATTACTACACATGCGTGGTATAGTTGCAATTCCCCGAAAGACCATGAAGCCCCGCAGTGAATGGCGATTGAATGAAAAATTAAAAGACATTCAGCCATCTTTCAGTAGCGCCGCCGTCATCACACGGTGGTAAACACATGTTCTGGATGGGCGACTTATTGAAAGATGTAGCGACAACCATGGGCAGAACTGACACAAGTAACATTACCAGGAAATACAAATTAAGTTTTAAAGTAAATTAATCATTGAAACCTTCATGTTTTGCTGAATTTCTTTTCGTTCACGAATTATTGCAGAATAAAGCGTTCATAAATATTTAAGGTGACTAGCTAATCAACATTGGGCATCGTTATGCACAAACGCTCGAAAAATATACTTTCAATCCACGTGATTCTTGAGTATGTCCTCACATTGGGCATCGTTATGCATGTGCGCTCGGAAAATATACGTTCAGTTCTCGTGATTCTTGAGTATGTTCTCACAGAAACATTTGGCCATAGAATCAAACAAGGTTTGGAATGTACACAACATTTTAGGCTCACAACCAAATGAGTACTGGTGCTCCACAACGGGTTGTACATATTTCAGCGTGTTGGTGAGAGCAAACATCCGCGTAGGACTTCTGCGCCTCTTGGCTGGAAAAGGACGATCATTACGTTTATTTGGTTACCGAATGGTGCTTCGCTGTATTGATGTTGTTCATGATTAAAATCATTTTCTTTTCTAGCGTTAAATTCTAAGGCTGATGATTTCATTGTTTTTTCCGCGTCTATAATGATTGTGCCAGCGAGACCGGTAGTTACGCTGATGTTACCTGTGGTGGCGAAGATATGTAATCGTTATAGTGTTGGTGCTTTGATGTTCACAGTAATGGTATGATTATTATCACCATGAATGTATAGAACCGGTGATGCTGACAATTACAGCTGAAATGCTGTAGCTATGGCAGCTGCTGGAATTGTCGGCAGACATGAAGGGAGAGCACTGCTCCACAGCATAGGTCATTTGCTATATAATGGGCTAAAATAAGTCTCATTTGTTCGGGTATCTCATTACTTATCATATCTGTATTGTGTAAGGTGAGCCTCTCCCCTACAGCTTTAACGATCACCATCTGTATCGGGTGCAGCGATTGCACCTCTAAACTAAATAATTTAAAGACCTCTGAACTAAATACCTCTAAACTAAACACCTCTAAGCTAAATACCTCTGAGCAAAATATCTCTGAATTAAATACCTCTATACAGCCTGATGGGTCCCTCAGTCGCCAGTCTAGATTAATAGGTTTGATTTACCTTCGTCTTGCGAGGCACGATGTACCCAAGGTGAATTAAAACTTTTGTTGATGAGATGGGAAGGTTGAGGGGATGAGTGTGGAGGTGGAGAGGAGGTTGACGAGATGGAGAAATTGAAGGGATGACAGAGGAGGTGGAGAAGAATTTGACGAGATGGAGAAATTGAAGGGATGACAGAGGAGGTGGAGAAGAAGTTGACGAGGTGGAGCAACTGAGGGGATGACTGTGAAGATGGAAAGGAGATTCAAGAGGAGAGAGGGTGGAAAGGGGAAGATTGTTGTGGTTTTGTTTCCTGAAAAGGTGACATTTTTGATGGGCTGCGAAAACGGTTGCGTGAGGTGCGTGCCAAATGGTCGCCTGGTATAGGATTTTCAAGCATTTCACGTCGTCCAGCGGCACTAGCAGCAGCGAAACTTGCTTTTCAACTAGGCTACCTCACGTAATTTTTTTTCTCTCTCAAGTCCTCATGTTCGAGCTTTTCGAATAAAATTTGTGTGCACACCTTATATCGGTTCTGTAAAGTTACAAGATGCTTTGTTTTTAGATATTGTACGGAAAAAGTTTAAACTTTTTATTTTAGCTCGAAAAATAATATGTAGGATAGCCAAGTCGAGAGAAAAATTTTTGCTCTGGCGTTTCCGCTAAGAATATAGAATTTCAAAAATCCGTCCCTCACGTCAAGAGTTGCTTAATTGCTGCTTTGTTCAAACTCTCTGGTAATTATGAAGTGTTAATACTTGCCCAAACTTGCAGCATTTTGTTTGTGCGGTACACAGGTACCATGTTCTTACAACGAATACCGTCAAGTTCAGTTTTTCATTTCTCTTGCCTATATAGCTATATCTAATTTTGAGTGCTAAGTAGAATTACAATTAAGCAAAAATATTCTCCCTATTCATATAAAAAACTAGAGATCTTACAATTCTATTCAGAATGATT
>JACJUY010005489.1:9333-45396 GCA_014220935.1 Platorchestia sp. MABIK | reverse complement strand
AATTCAAGTTTCGCTTATCAACAGTTGTGAGGATGAGGAGAACCTGACTACGAAAAATTTAACTGTCATGCTTGGGGCCGTTTGGGAACATTGGGATGTTGTAGCACTAGTGGCGAGTGACATGGGTGTGTCATATAACTACTGGGGAGTGACATGAGTGAAGTGAAATCACTACTGCGGAGTGAAATACTGTTGGCAACAGTTACTGTGACTCTGCTCAATACTTCTCGGTCTTAGAGGATTTTTAGAGGATGATCCCTAATTTTTGTTCATTTTAACGAATTGTTGTAGACAAAATAAGGAGTTATTCGTTTCAACTTGAGTGCAGTGAAGGATTGTTATCGCATCATGCAGGATTTTTTGAATTTAATCAATATTGTCCTGAATGATATATAAATGGAAGATTGATGGATCAAACCTAAGAGGTATGATGTATCATTGGCTGATGATAAGCTGTATTTATTTAGTTTTATTGTATGTAAAGCCTGTTCAGTTTTTGCTGCAGTGTGGATTCATAGTTGCTCACACAAGCTATTTTAAATTAGGTCAAGCAATCTCTTAAAAATTTCAAAATTTATTGTAATCCTTGATGATTAAGCAGTACGTAAAAGTTATCGCGATGTAATGGGTATCTTATTCATTCTCATGTAAGAACTAAGAATTTAAGAAAGCCTCATTCAAAGTAGGATTTGGATAGGTATATAGTTGTGTTAGAAACTTTTTCGGAGAAAAACTGTTTACTTGATGGGATAGGACTTAATAATAGACATTTTTCTCCGACTAAAGTTACGTGGTGAACATTTGTTTACTGGCGAAAACGTTTGCTTACTTGCTAATGAGAGTGTGGTCCGGAAGCGAAGTCTACTGATGTAGCTCGTGTATTTACAACACGATAAAAAATATTCGTATCCTACGAGTCCAGAACGTTATACACCATTGTACCTTTGATGCACTTGATGCATCAAAGGCAATTGATGCAATTGCCTTGATGCAATTCACCATTCTATCGATGGTAAAGGTTGGAACATCTTCAAATTGCATAGATGAGGATAATGTGAGAAATAGTCCTTCACATACTGTAGTCCTTGACATAGTTTTAGATATAGTCCTAGAAATTCATTTTTGTAATTTCAGTTTGTTCCATTAATTTCAGTACAATGACACGCGCACTGAAAGTTCAAGTATATATTGATGTTAGCACATTCAGCTGAATTCAACCTCTTCCTCAGTAACTTTTTTAGGCAGGAGCCGTTTCATTTTCAGATGAATTACTTACAACTTTTTAATAGTATATTTTAATGATGAACGCGCTGACAGCCAAGAAGGGCTCTGAATCAACAAGTAAACTTGTCTGTGGCTGTTTTTGATGCAACAAATTTTGGACGTGTTTACTCGACGCACACTGAAAAATAAAAATTGATAGAAAATGAGTTAACTCATTTATGCGAGTTAACCAGACCACATGAAATTGTCTCGTCACTCTCCAGTAGAGATATGAAGAATGCTATCGAGCTAACATGACGGAGAGTCATGCTGAACACTGAGTTAACATGACGCAGAGTCATGCCGAACAAGGAGTTAAGACGATGATGAACATGATAAACATGACGCAGAGTCACGCCGAACAATGATTTAAGATGATGATGACAAACATGACGGAGAGTCATGCGGAACAAGGAGTTAAGACGCTGATGATGACAAACATGACGGAGAGTCATGCCGAACAATGAGTTAAGACGATGATGATGAACATGACGGCATGCCGGACAAGAGGTAAATACGACGGAGAACAACAAGTCACCACTCACCGACACCCGCCAGCACCAGCGCAGTGAGCAGCGCACGCATGAGGGCAACACAGCAGCCACCTCTCCCGCCTCCCTGTGAAGATTTCCTCAGCCCGGCGTGTTCAGAACTCCGCCAAATTTTGCTTCCTGGTGCAAAATTTTCTTGAAAAACACACGGCTCACGAAGCGGCGCCGTCTCACGTTTTATTAACTCTGTTTTCTTCAAAGGAACTAGCTTTTCCCTCTCACGAACTGTATTTCCAATTTCTTTGTCCAGCAGTGTCGACGAATTGAAATTTAACTCCAAGCAGCTTGAAATTAAAAATTTTGGCCTTATCTCGTCGTCATTTTTATAAGTTTGTTGCATGGAATTCCCATTTAATGCAGTTTTTCTTTCAAAACGAATGCTTGGTGTCATTGCATGCAAATGAAGAGAACACAGCTTTTCACTATTGTGCATGCCTTCCACTTTCATGTTCACAGACTCATTCTTTTGACCCGTAAACGATTTCATTACATGTTCCCCCAGTTCTTCACACTTATTCATAGCTGAGCGTAGTTCGAAATATTCTTTATCCTTAGCTATTATTGGCTCTAACTGGAATTCATGGTGCCTTTTCCTCTCGCACAAACTGGATTTACACAACAGTGTATTACCCTGTTTATTCATAGGTACAACAAAATCTGAAGCGACCCCACAGCACTGGTTATCTCTGCAGTTGTTTGGTCCTGTCTCTACTCCGTTGCATGGGTCAACCCCACACACGAGTGAATCTAACTCCATTTCGTAGCTCTGTTGATCCACAGTCGCAATTGACTCAATGTGGATTCGAGAAGACGTCTGGCCGCTAAGCAGAGTCAGGGAGCGGTCGCTCCAAACACTCTGTGCTTTATTGCTGATTGCGGATTTGTCCAGCCCGTTTGGACTACTCTGCCGAAATTCTCCTTGCTGCTCAACTGCTTTCTGTTGTTTCGCTGGATCGAAGCGCCTTTCAATTGGCAACACAGTTAGGCCTGATGGAAAGCTACCTCTTGCATTGGTTTCTGATTCTTCCATGCTGTTGGCGACGGAGAGTCCCACAAACTTGAGCTTATTATGCAAAGAGTGGACTGCGAGATCTCGAGCTTTGGGCTCTTTAGGAGAAATTGCGACTTTGCTCAACAGGGATTCCATTATTTTGCTGCTGCGAAAATTCGGTCGTAAGCGTGTCAGATTTTCTGCGGTTGTTGAGAGGTCAATATGGATTAATTTGGACAAAGCCTCGCTCATGCTACGGATGACGTAAGCTGAGTTTTGTGATAAAGTCTTACAGCCAGGGTGAACTCTGTCGATTATACGGCGTCTTTGACTTTTTTAGTGGTCATTGCGTGGTGGAAAATTCTCATGTTCCCGTAAAGAGATACCAAGGCACGAGAAAATCTTGCTGCCTTGGTTAGTTTGATTTAAGAATTTTTAAAAATATATAAAGTTTCAGTCTTCGATGTAATTAAGTTTCTGATTTTTGGTTTGCCAAGTTTAATTTGTTAAATTAAATTGTACTTGCTGAGCTCTGCTGTTAAATACTGTACAGGTAAATAAATTTCAGGTTTTTACTCGCAAACCAATAGGGATGTTAAAGTCTCAGTAACTGGGACTGTCATTATAGTACCGAAAATAGGATGCTATATCTGCTAACATTTCACACCGCGATCGCTCGGGCATTACCAAGAACTCTTATATTTGCCAGAATGAACATGTTGAAAGAAAATGTTCACAAAAGGTGAATATCAGTCATGTTGATACAACTTTGAATGGCTTGTGAAGGAATCAGGTAATATTCAATGTCGATAAGAGCATGATGCTTTTTGGGCTTGCAGAGGTCTGAAGGCGCTAAGCTGCTAGTTGCAACGACACAGTCGGAGAAGAACGCTAACTTCGCGGCAGTTTCGCAGGCTTTGTCGGCCAGCCTCCATAAAACCGTCCTCTGGCTCTGATTGAGGTGATCGGAGTACGGCAGATTTGTCCCGCTCAGAACCCGGTTATTATTTTACAGCTCAAAACACTTCTAAGAGTGCTTCGAGGTTACTATGCCTGAATATCTAAAATACTTTGTGCTTTGAATATTTCTCTTCAGTAGAGTTCAAAGATTATTGCTGAAATGTTTGATTTAGAAGAACCTGTTCAAGCCAACCTAGGTTGCGTGAAAAAAATGATCCGAACATTTAAAATAACAATCGCACGTGATGCGAATTCCTGTTTGCTTTGGTAACTGGGTCACGATTGAATTTTGAATGTCTTGTTTATCGAAGTAGGAGAGACTGGAGGACGATCAGCAGATAGAATGTCTCTTCGTCGAGCGTGAATTCCCTCCTTGCCAGCTGTGACATCACTCCATTCCTGGAAAAAGAAAGAATAAAGACAATTAAATGAGATGTGAGACAATGAACTTTATAATTAACTGCTATGTACAACAATCCACAGTAAAAGAACAGCTAACCACTCGGAAAAGTATTTGAGCAATTGCACAACTGTTTACCAGTCATCCATCACACGCATCACTCCATGAGGGCAAGGAACAACGATTGTTGTTGGTCACAAGTGGCCTTCATCACTTTGAGTTCGAATTCAATGATACCCATAATCCTGATAATGGGAAGTCAATGGTTCTTTGTCGTCAGTTATTAGTCATCAGATGCTGCAGCTCATCAGAGACGAACGTTCATGATCAGTGTATACGTTTTGTTTTGTGGTCAAAGTATTCATCACTAGACCTTAATAGTCCCCAGTAGTGATGAGTATTTAGTTATCTCTGTTGCTACACGGCTTAGTGGGTTGTAATTAGGAAACAGTCGTCGTAAATGAACAGCGACGTCGGAATTTCATTGACAGCTGCGGGATAAATGAACAACGGCGTCGTAATATAGCGGTCTTATTCAGTTCATGAGGTGTCGCTGTGACAATTTAATTTCCGTAGTAGTAGCAATTGTCTTGTATTTGCACTTATATTAGCATATAAGGCTTGTGTAATGGGGAAACAGTTTTTTTTGTAAATTTATCTGATGAAGGGGGTCACTCCAGGCCCCTGCCAGGTCCCTGTTGGTCCGATGAGCATTTTTTACGTTTGTGTTGAAAAAGGACCCTTAGGTGGCGGACTATTCGGTCCTAAAATTCTATGGCGCTACGGACACTAGATCCCTCCCCTCCCAGGGGGGGTGTGAGGGGACAAAAAATATACTGAATTTTCGGCTCAATTTCGACCTCAGATAAAAATAAACTTAAACTGGAAATTGAAAATTTGAAACTCTAACTTTCTTTACAATGCTTTAAGGATTCTAAAACTGTCTTTGTTTTTGTTCTAGCATAAAAACTCAATAAGTTCTCTTCATTTGAAATATCAATATAAATGAACTAAAAAACCAATATATCAAATTTATTCAAAAAACTAAGGCCTGAATCGAAAAAATGAATGGAAAAATTTTCTTTCTTTTTAAAAGTTACATATAATAGTCAAATTTCATAAGAATCAGACTACAAATATTAAATTTCACAATTAAAAAAAAAAAATATTTCATTATCTTTTTTTATAAATTACAATTCAGCGTGTGAATATGAAGTTATGCATAGAGATTATCAAAATAAAAATGAAAACAGAATTCAGTTACATAAATTGTCCATTATGTTACACTTCAACAAAAAATTTTGTTTTTGGCTTATACCCAAAACCTCTAATTTCCAACATTCAAAGGAATAGAAGTCATTGAGTTTTCATGCTAGGAAAAAAACAAAGACAGTTTTAGAATCCTTTATGCATTAAAAACAAAGTTAGAGTAGCTTTTTTCCCAATTTTAAAAATTCTTTTTTTTAACAAGCTAAAAACC
The DNA here is from genome assembly GCA_014220935.1 of Platorchestia sp. MABIK. Taxonomy (NCBI): domain Eukaryota; kingdom Metazoa; phylum Arthropoda; class Malacostraca; order Amphipoda; family Talitridae; genus Platorchestia; species Platorchestia sp. MABIK. The sequence continues at coordinate 39,751 of JACJUY010005489.1, read as the reverse complement.
CAAAATTAGTGTATTTGTAAGTTAGTGATAAAATATCTTTTATAAAAAACGATAAGTTGAAAATAGAAAATATTCTACTTTAACTTTGTTTGCAATGCTTAAAGGATTCTAAAACTGTCTTTGGTTTTGTTCTAGCATAAAAACTCAATGACTTCTATTCTTTTGAAATATCCATAAAAATGTACCAAAAAACTAATATTTTGTATTTTTCCACAAAAAGGCCTAAATCGAAAAAGTTTCACGAGTAAAATATGTTTTTCTTCAACAAATGCATATACTGGGCAAATTTCAAACGAATCAGATCAAATTTTAAAAATCGCTGAAGTGACCATCTTAAAATCAATACCGTATTTTTGCACCACGAATTATGGAGCTGTTTCTGAGCAAATTTAAAAATAAATATGTACCTAAATGCAGTTCTCTAAAGTAATATCGGGTCGAATTATTCCGAAAGCTGGTGGTTGTCATTAGATACTAGCTGTTCAATGGCCACTTATTGCTCCGTGTTGGTATGTCCCAGTGGCAATCGGGGTCCAGAGGTCAATATTATTGTCACTGTCAGTTACCAGCTACGTTCATTAATTCGAAAGCTTTATCCGCAACAAGTAATCGTCCTCTAGTAGTCAATATTTTCCAGTTTTGAAAGTACATCTCACTGGTGGTGGCGAGTTGGAACTGAGATCGCTGCAAGCCACTGAGCATCTGGCAAGTAGTGACAACTGGAAGCTGTGTATGCGGTACAAGCCATAGAACAACCATAACTCTTGATGCCCACTGAAAACAATCATATCCCTTTCACCAGCTCGATGAGCTTTTAGAATCCACAAAAAAAGCACAGTTTATATTCATTATAGTTAGTTTTATCTAAAATGGATAACTTGGTTTTATGTTTCTTAACATAGAGGTCTTTTAATGCTAGGTACTACACCATCACAGGTGTCGTTAAAGTCACGCCAATGGTTGGATAAGAAGATGAGAGAAAATATGTGAGAAACATATTCCCTTGGGTAGTTTGCTCTAAGCTATGAAAAAAACTTCAATATACTTGTCTGAAAACAACACTGAAATTATTTTCACAAAACCGAGACACAAAAGTTTGTCAATAACATATATTATCAGTCTATGTTTTCTGACACACTTTTGTGTGTCATTGGCTTATACGACACACTTAAGTGTGTCAGCCATGACATCATTAACGCAAGTCAGTTTAATTTCTCATAAACATTTCACTTTCTCAAACTGGTCACTGAGTACACTAATATACAGACAAGAATCAGAAGACAAATTAATGAAGGTATTCGGGTTATTGGGGAGAATTGGACTCCATTCACAAATCTAAACACAGTTTGGTTTTCTACAAACAATTTTGAGCCCATTGAAACGTGAATATGCAATTTAACTCTCTCAACCACTTTGATAGGTGGTCAAAGGGAATACTCTAATGTGTATCAAAATATTTCGAATATCCATTTGAGACGCACAGGTGTGTCAAAAATTTCTCGCAGTGTTAAGACAATGAACGTTTATAAGAACGTCGGGGAAATTATTTCTATTTACGTAGGCAAGGGACATCTGTGATAGCAACCAATGTAGTGAGAATTTATCTTATTTACGAGCAGCTGTCACCTGAATGGTCTGATAAGACCATTTAAGGCAGGTTACACGAAGTTCTGCGTGCACCATATTTGATGTAATGGTTATGGTTTTATGCCGGAAATGTAATGTCGTTCTATCAATTTTCAGTGCTATAGTGTAGTCTTGAATTTATATATGTATAACTTTATATAGAGCTCCTCCTGTTTTGTCATGTACATAACGGAGAAGTAATTGAGTTTTAACTTTTAAGAAAGCACATTTTACATATAATAATGGTGCCTACCTCCTTTTAATAGCAAAAACTCTCGTTTAACTCTAATTATGAATGCCTTATCTCAGCTAGTAGTAAAAAAATCCCGCTTAGTAGCAGGTAAGTTTGCTTTCGTGCATGTTTTTGTGCTTGAGCCCATTTTATGCATAATGCTTACCCATATTTATTTCTCTTAGTGTTTTTATGATCAATTAAACTTTGCAGCAACACAAACGCTTGCAACTTGAATCCTTGAATTTGATAGTTTTCCTGAAAAAGACTCTTTCACTTACTTTTTGAAAAACAATAACTGGATTTTCATTCATATACGTTTACTTTCATATTCTTTTCGTAAACAAATTGTTTGAAATACAAGAATTGAATTTTCCATCATATACTTTTACTTTCAAATTCTCCTGACGCTCTTCCGCATATTTTTTGTTAGGCCTTGCATTCTCAGGGTTGTAGGACCTGTCCTTGCCTGAGTGCGATGATAGATCCCTCGTGCCGGATAAACGCTCTCCTTGGCGACTTTTTTTAGTAAACGCTTTATTTTAAAACGTATTTCAAAGGCTTTTTCATAACATCTTTCATACTATATATACACACAGGTGAGAAAAGCTCTGAATGGACTTCTAAATTAGACTGTGTTTGACGATTCTGTCATGTTACGGACGAGTTTACTTGCCGCAGTTTGAAAAAGGCTAATTAGGTGTTGGAGAGTTGATGCAATCTGCTTCACATGTTAACTCGCGCGGGCATGAAGTTATTAGAACAGTCAAGAAAACCTGGAATGACAAAAGAAATCAGGAGAGGAATTCCATCGTATTGACAGAGCTCTGATACCAGAACAAATTATTTGCATCACTTGCGGAATACGCTAGATCTTAATTTAGAGTTGAATATTATACAGAGCATTATCTGTTCTTGCACTGCTTGTTTATTTTCTGTTTGAATGCTAACCCTTTTTTTCGACCGATTTTACTTTTTTCGTCCATCTCGACTTAACTTTTCATTTTTCTTCCTATTTCCTTTGTTTTTCATTTTCGTTTTTCTCGACTTTACATTTCATTTCCTTCCTATTTTCCTTCTTTTTTCGCTTTGATCCTTCTGGAGTATATTTTAAATTCTTCTTCCTATTTTTCTTCCATCTTCTTTTCCATCCCGAACGTCCCCCCACCCTGGTGGCAAGCACACCCACTCGAGCTCTCGCCTCTCACGGGGACTCAAAACTGCGAGTGTTGCCGTCGCGCGGTCCTCGCTGTCTCTTTAATGAAATGATAACCAGGAAATTAAGCGGTTTGTGAGGGCTGCGTACGAGGGGAAAATGCCGCGCTGTGCGACTTCCTTGGAAAAAATCCCGCTCTGTATTCGAGGGAAAAATGAACGCGCGAAAAGGAGCCGTAAATTCTACCCAAAAATTAAATTCAAAAACAAAGAGAAAATAAACTGTTAGTCATCACTCAAAATTACACATTTGAAAAAATGTTGATTCTATAAAATTAGATTATTATGCATGTGTTTCAGGAGGTCATAAGTAAAAATATGAACTCTAGACGTTTCTGCTTGAAAAATTTCCAGAGAAATAGAAGCGAGTTATTTTACAGAATACATCTCTAACGGTTAGCGTTATTTCATGACAGCGAGAGAATATGTCTTTTTTTATTTCCATGCACCACTTGATTCAAGGGGAGTAAAATGACATCCTACGTTTCAGCAAAGATGGCAACTGGTGTTGAATTACGATTCACGGTATGCAATACCTTTAATGAATACTGATGAATTTTTCACGAAACAACCAACATAAGACGTCATTCATGAAAAACCTGGACCTGACTGCCTCCATAACAACAACATAAAGTTAAAATATTCAAAATTTTGAATCCAGCAATCGGTTTTCGTGAAACCTTCAAACCAGTTGCTATAGTAGCAACGGACAGCATGTAGATTTTCCACACTCGTACATGCGGCCTAAACTTCTACTCATACAGAGTGACGCATAAGAAACGCACTCTTATTTATTATTGCAATATACGCTGGGTATCTGTAGACAGGATACGACATGTAAATAAACTTTAAGAGTTCCTCTATCGTTTGCAATTAACCCTATCGTTATACCTTTCATAGTTTATTTATTATTAATTTTTTAAAAGGGTGCGTTACTTATGCGCCACCCTGTAGATGCGGTTCGAACTTCTGCTTGTAGAAGTGATTTGAACTCCCACGCGTGTAAGCGGCCTGTTTTTTTCGCCTGTTGAAATGGTCTGAACTCTTTCACGCTAGAAGTTGCCTGTTCTCCCACTCGTAAAGTGGTCTGTATTCCTACACGTGGGAGTGGTCTGTACTCCTACACGTGGAAGTGGTCTGTACTCCTACACGTGGGAGTGGTCTGTACTCCTACACGTGGAAGTGGTCTGTACTCCTACACGTGGGAGTGGTCTGTACTCCTACACGTGGAAGTGGTCTGTACTCCTACACGTGGAAGTGGTCTGTACTCCTACACGTGGAAGTGGTCAATACTCCTACACGTGGGAGTGGTCTGTACTCCTACACGTTGAAGAGGTCTGTAGCACAACACATGCAAGTGGTCCGTACTCCCATTTCCTGAATGATTTACAATCAACGCATACCGAGTACTCTACTTTGATGCGATTACTTTATCCCCATTATTCTTAGGTCATACGCTTTGAAATACTAAATGGTATGTTGTAGCATCAATAATAGTTCCCAGAAACATGAGTCTCTTTTCATCGCTAAAAATAAATACCAAGGACCTGTGAGTATGTGGTAACATCAGTGTAACTTAACGGCAGAGCGCATCGTATGGCATTAGAATATAGCATTAATGATATGTAATATGAAGAAGCATGTCAACAATAATCGGTGTGTAGAATATCGGTCGCTAGAACATTCTATCACAGGATTTTAACGTCGTTGATTAAATGGTAAAACGACGTCCATAAACGCTGAAATAAATAGCTGTAATTAACATGATGTCAACAAACGCAGGAATAATTAACTACCTAAGTTGGAAATAAGCACCAAGCATAGCCCGCCGCTGAGCTGTTCTTCTGTCGAGAGGTGGGCAGAAGAAAACAAAGAACACAGGCTCTGTCTTAGAAAAACGCATAACTCAATTTCCATAATTATGATATGAGAGCATACATAAAGACTACACGGCCACTCATTGTAATGCAGTGGACAGCTATTACGTGCAAATGTATTTTCATCTATTGTTGAAACTTATTTGCAGCAAAATGAGTGACAAACACACCGTACTTATGAAGTTGCTCACCGCAGGTAAGAGAAATCAGAAATCGCCAAATTTTTGGTGCAATACATTCTTCGTTCATTTGATCACTTTGAAGTAGTGAAAGTCGGCTCGAATGATTATTTCAATGATTATCATCAAAGCTATCGAGGCAAGAGTCAGACGAAAGCCAAGGAAAAGGTCAACGCGGATGTTAGCCTGATATTTGTCTGTAAAATACCTCAAACACCGTCTCAACAAACTTTAAATATGTCACCAATCAACATTCAGAAGCGTCAGTAACTCTCAGACCCATAGATAGAAGAACGACCGGCTCCAGCAAAAGTTCTTATGAACAATTTCGAGGAGGGTTATGCCCACAGATGACTCATTTTTTAAGAAAAGAAAGTTTTCGCTGTTGAAACGACGCTCTATCGTGTCATAATAATGGAGTGCTTGAAAGTTCCTTGCAGATATTTCAGATTCCTAATGTACAATTTTTAGCCATCAAAAACTTGCGTCAATCATCGTTTGGGCTGCTTTTTTGAAATGGATAGCAGCATCGCCAGATATCAAACTAATGAATTTTCCTGCCTGGTCCATTCAGAGGTCTGAAGACAATGTACCCAATCTAACTTTTTGTTGTTGAATCAATGATTTTGGCCACCCTACGCATAAGTAATATTTAGATGGCTGAAATTATAGATGCCCACGCGAAAATGTTAAACTGGGATTCCTCGTACACAAAAACTGAAACTGAAGCGCTCGGTGTGAAAAGCATGGGTGAAAATTCCTCATTAAGTTTTCAGAAATGTGGCGAAAAATTTATGATTCAGACATTATCTTTTTCTAGCTAAAATAGGACATGTTGAATAAAAAAGGGGGGCAATGGAAATGAAGATCCTAATTACACTGTTTGATAATTATTTTATTAGTCTCCGGATGTAAAAAAACGCTCACCAATTTCTTTGTATGTTTCTTTTGCTCGCACTATCTTTTTACTCAACGTATTAGTATTCGTGCATTAAATATACATATCTCTACCTCACGAAAATTGGCTGTAATACACAGGAGTGTACGTAAGAAAGAAAGATGAAAAACAAGTATTTGACGGAAGTACTGCCACAATGAGATGCGTTACTTGTCCAAGAGGTGCTTGCTGAACTAACTCTTAAATACAGGATCTGAGCTAGAGTCACGCGCGTGTGGAGAGTCTAGTTACCATGAAACAAACCGAGTGAGCGAAAAGTCATTAGTGATGAAAGAAGTAAAGTTCAAAGTCTCACCGCCGCCGATGACCGCCAAAAGTCCCACGGGTGAATCACGAGGTTCGCATGATCACGGCTCTGATCACAGCAACCAGTCTCTTCTTTGACTCGCGCGATTCATGCGCCTGTGAAAATACGCAGAAGAATCTGTCCCTGATCCGGGACTCTGTATCACTACGATCGGCTCGGTGCTTTGCTGCCTCCAGCTCTCAAAGCTTTGCATCCAAGTGCACGCAATTTTCAGCCTAATAAAATCGAGTCATTGGTACAGAGTTGCTCACGCTGGCTCTATCTACTTCTAAACCCAGCAAGCTGTTTTGACACCGACGACTTGGTGTAATAGGGACTGCTCTCCACAGACTTTGGTAGTACTCGAGTTCATCTTTCTAGCAACTTTTGTTCCTAAGTCGAAGGGCTCGAGAGGAGGTTTTCGTGCTCGAGTCTCGTACACGTGGGGTACGCAAAGAGCGCCTTCACGTAGCGGGTCCACTAGGGCGAGTAGGATGAAGAAGCAAGTGGGACATTACGGCAAAAATTGAAAGCTCACCAACATATAGAAATGGGATCCACGCGCGGGGCAAATTGTTTTAAAAAGATGAGGGTCGCAATAAAAGCCGCTGTTGCTCGGATAAGCAGCCCGCCCTCTCGCGGACGAGGGGAAAGGGTGAGGGGCGATGTCTCGAGACAGAAGCAGCCGTGTTAACGCGGTTCGTTCAACGCGCCAAACGTAACTACTCCGAGGGGAATTACAAACGAATTAAAGCAAGTCTTTTTAGAGAATGAGATGTGCGCTATTGCGAAACCGTGAAAGTGAGGTGGATCTGTGACAGACACAAGCAAGTTCTGTGGAAGTAGTGGAGTCTTGAAAATCGCGTCGACTTCGAGTTGACATCTAAAATTAGCAGAAAAAGTGCGAATCAAATAATACTCAACTAAAAAAATCAGTTCATAAGCGCAATTCTTTTCTAGTGTAAGTTTTTTATTTTGTTTTTAAAAACACACGAGAAAAGTACTTTCATTAATGTTTAAATATTTATCACCCTAGATTTTAAATTATTTACTGGTGCTCACATCTCTACCTTCAGTACAAGAATAACAGTTTTTCATGTGTGAGTTGTAAAAAAAAGCAGTTCTTTCAACGCGATAATACGTGGGAAAGTAAAAAATGAATTCAAATTTCGAAGATTCTTTTAGAAGAATGTTCTGGTTGAAATGAAATAATTTTGTGGATTATGGCCATCACACACACACACACACACACACACACACACATAGTGGCGCAGGCAGGCACCCAGCTACACCCTGCACATCTCGTCTCCCACACACTTACACTCTCGTTCCTGCCTGGGGCTCGTCAACATCCTCAGTTATTGTTAAAGTTTACCGCTCCAATGAGGACTTTTCTTTAAACTTGCCAGTTTTTCTGAATTTCGACAAGTTGTGTCTTAGATGCATTAAGCAGCGTGGGACGGAACAAAATGCAGCTCTTTGAAGAAATATTTCAGCGCTCTAATCATGGCATGTAAGAAGTCGTATTTTTTCCTGATGGATTATGTTAAAATACGTTTGAGGCTATGTATAATTTCCAGATGCTAAATGGTCAGAATTAATGTTACCAATTGTTTTAAAATAACTTCAAGATATAAGTTGTATCTATTGCTACGCGTAAAGTGTCCCTAAGGAAATTTTATTGTGCCAAGAGACTTTTAAGTTTTGGGAGTTGGGGTGCATTTGTCCTGCAGTTCCATTGAAATTTGCAACTTTAGCATACGAGAAACACACATCTCTCTGTCTAATTACCGTCAGTATGGAAGTACAAAGTGAATGCTTCTATCCAGTTCCTCCTTTGCATGTTTATTCGAAACGGGCTCGAGTTCATCATTTCGTTAACTGCAAACTTATTCGCAACCCATTAATCATTATCGAAACTTAAAATCATTTGGTCGAATTTAATGTAGAAATAATGAAAATCTTCTTGAATGTTAATAAATACTTGAACTGTAATTCAGTAATCAGTGTAACTATGTATTCCATTTAAAATTAAACTTGAAAATCAGGCGAAATATGAACTGAAGGAATCATGTATGTAGTTCAAACATATAATTGACGGATGTTGATTCATGTAAATGTGGGGAATTTATGTAGTTTCTCCGGACATCGAATGTTAAGATGATTTTTTTGCCAAAATACTGTAGGAAGTCCCAGAAACAAACATTACGCGATGCAATACGCGTCATCATTGCCATTTTCACCTTGACGGCAAGATAGTTAGCAGCATGAAAGAGCTCAGAGTTGCTTTAATGCAAAAAATCATTGACCCCTGCAAGTCGATTAATGGTTATAGAATTATTTTGAGGTGTTTAGCAATTTCCATATCTGCCTCACAATTTGTCATGACGAATTTAAAGAATTTCTACGTAGACTTCGCAAGGGCTTGTCATTTCGCTGAGAATGTCATAGTTTTTTTTATCAAAGATGAACCCAAGAGTTTCGTTCAAAGACGTTGTCAAAGACTTGTTGGGCACGCAGAGTATTATCATTTGTATTTGTCAAATTCAACGTCGTTTGACTTGGACTGGCTTGTATAAACATTCACTACGGCGGATGCATTTTAACAAATCTCATCATATTTCAGCTAACTAATATTGTTCCTATATTTTTTCGGATGGCAAATTGTTTTTGAGAAAAAAAGGCGTTGAGTGTTCGATGAAACAAGATTTAATTTTTTAAAAGAAACTCATGCACACACAATTTAGAGCAAGAAAGTTGAGGTTCTTTTTCCTTCCTGATGAGAATGGAGCCATCAGTCAAACATGGAGGTGGATGAATTCCCTTAGCTCAAGTAGACTTAGTCATTGAGGTAGAATCAAGTAGAAATGAAACATGATGTCTTTACCAAGAGACGGACCTTTAGCTATGGGATTAAAATTTGGTTGCTGGTTTCAATTCGAGCCCACAAGTGATGTCACAAATATGTCTGAATTTGACTCAAACAACTCAATGATTCAAAACATCAATTGCAGTTTTGACATGTCCTTCAATGAGGTCATAACTTGAACCCATTTGAACATCATTAGCAAGAACGATTAAACTTCGCATACATCATCAGCTTGGGAAGAACTTTAAAACTTGGGACCTGCAGACACTGAAAAATGGAAAGACATTCCAGCATGATTCCGCTTAAATTTCTTTGAAACGAATGAAAGCTAATTGATGTAGGTTTTGAAGATAAAACGTCATGCGATTGACAATAAATGTTTTATCACATTATACCTCATTCAAAGCACACCAGTATTTCAGTGAATTTACATTTTAGATTATGCTGTTGTTAAATTTGTTGAATTGAATTGCTGGTTTTGAAAATTGAGCTTGATTGTCCACGGGAGCAACAACAGATGAGGAGTCTATAATCACGCAAGTCTGAAATTCGAAGAAATGCTATAAGTTTTTACTACTGCCCGGTGCACGAAAATATCACCATATGAGTCACTTACATAAACCTTCCATGAAGTTGCTTCGCAAGATACAAAATAACAATTTAATTCGAAGGTTTTCATCTCATTAGACTCTACACAGGATATCTGTTATCACGCAGGATTTTCTTTTTTCGCGCTATCGAGTTGTTATTCAGAACGATCTGACATCAGCATTACGTTTAACCCAGCTAACATGTTTCGTACTTTGTTCCCGTTGAAACGCAAGAGAAAATTAGGGAACCAGATCCTCTTGCATTTCCCCCACTTACAGCACCTGAAGCAACACTAGTCACAGAAACAAGTTCCACGTAGTATGAAGTCAGACCCGTAACGACTGCCCACAAACCCTCGCGCATCATAACGCAACTTCGCCGACAGAACGCTCGCCAGCGACCAGTTTAACAGCGCCAGTTTTACAGCGGCGCCGGAGTGCATCTCCGCACTAAGGAGGATCGGATCCTGTTACAGGCAGACCTCGTGTCGTGTTACTTCGCAGCTGCGGTCCAGCCTCGCAGCGTTGTGGAGACAAACACTTGCTTAAGCTCATGTTTTAGATCTCTGCTTTGGTGCTTCTGTTTTACATGCTTCCTCAAAAGCGCTGAAAATGTTTTCCAACATTTATCGTTAATTCTCCATATTTCGATTTCATGCCGGCATTATGTAATGCGATCATTGTAAATTTCAAAATTTTTGCTTAGACGCTGAGCTTCGTGCATATACATATTTTCTGTCACTTTCAGCACACTATACGACCACGCTATAACACTCTGCAGAGCTTAATTTTACACACTTTGCTTTTTTTTTTGATACCATGACGCTCAAATTAGCGGGCGAAGCTTAGCAATTTGTTTTCAAACTAACCTCCATATTCAATTATTTTGCAAGCACTTCTTGTTGTAATGCTTTTTAAATTGTCATTTTATCAAATGTTGCGAATTGAACTTACAGGAACGGAACAGGAGTAAAACTTAAACATAACTGATCCTATATCACTATTGCCTCGATTTGATTGTACTAAGAGTTGTTTGCAACTTTCTTTTGTGTTCGTTCGCTGTTTATGACCTTCTGTTTGTGTCTGTTCGCTGTTTGTGTCCGTTCGCTGTTGATGTCATTCTGTTTTTGTCTGTTCGCTGTCTGTGTCCTGTTTGTGACCTTCTGTTCGTGTCCGTTTGCTGTTTGCGTCCTTCAATCGTACCTTTCTGTCGAGGGCAGTTGACACGCGCGAAAGCTATATTTTCTGTTAATTTTCTCAAACGTTGAAAAACACGTCTATTTTTTTCCCTTTTCTTAACGATCAGGATGCATTGAAAAATCTTTGCCACTGCAACTGGTATTTACCAGCGCATTCAAGAAAAAAAAAGAAATATCAGAGAAGAAAGATTTTTACAATTTTAACGGAAATCGTTGCGTAACTAGATTTAACAACGCATATCAAGATACAAGATCATCAAAACAAAAAATGAAGACCACCTATCAAGTGGAAAACTAGAGTAAATTGACCCTAGTATACTAAAGCCGATTAAATGAAATTACGTGAGGTGTTCGTATTCTGGTCGGTGACGGCGCTTGAAGGCTTCATCGGCGGCGTGCTGCACCGCAGACTTTTATTAATATTCGCCACTTGGCGTCAATGGCCCAAATTTATACGTCATCCTTCACTGTCGAGCGCTGCACTCTCTCCATCGCCGCCGCACCGCCGCCTCGCCGGGCCGAGTGAGGCGTTAAGAGGCTTTTGCCGTCCATCACGTGGGCTGACTGGTCGCATACTGCCTCCCATTCTGAGTACATACTGCCTCCCCCTCAGGCTGCATACTGCCTCCCACTCTGAGTACATACTGCCTCCTCCTCAGGCTGCACACAGCCTCCCACTCTGAGTTCATACTGCCTCCCATTCTGAGTACATACTGCCTTCCCCTCATGCTGCATACTGCCTCCCACTCCGGCAACATACAGCCTCCTGCTCTGAGTGCACACTGCCTTCCCCTCAGGCTGCATACTGCTTCCCCCTCAGGGTGCATACTGCCTGCCACTCTGGTAACATATGCCTCCCACTCTGAGTACATACTGCTTCCCACTCTGAGTACGTACTTTCTCCTCCTCAGGCTGCTTACTGCCTCCCACTCTGGTAACATACTGATTCTCATTTTCATTGCCTGCTGGCTCTCACTCTTGCTGTAAACTGCTTTCCGCTCTTGCCGCATACTGGCTCCCACTTTGGCAACACACTGCCTTTCACTCTGGCTGCCTAATGCTTTCCGTTCCGGGTGCATGCTGTCTCTTACTCTGATCACATACTGCCTCCATCCTCACTACATACTGCCTCCATCCTCACTACATACTGCCTCCATCCTCACAACATACTGCCTCCCACTCTGGCCGTATACTGCCTCCCACTGCCGTCACATACTGCCTCCCATTCTGAGCACACACTGACTCCACCTGTGGCTACACATTATTCTACACACTGGGATACGCACACTATTCCACACACTGGGGTACATCCACTATTCCACACACTGGGGTACATCCACTATTCCGCACACTGGGATGCATACACTGCTCTAAACACTGTGATACACACTACTTCACACACTAAGAAGTACACACTACTCCACGTACGCACACTGGAGCGCACACACTACTCGACACACTGGCTGTACGCACGACTTTTAAATTGCATTTCAAGTTCTCATGGATCGTCTCTCAATTTTTTGAAACGCTGTCATTATTGTGCTATACATGAATAATTGATGGAAGAGTTGTTCCTATATACACCGGTAGATCCTTTTCGTGGCGCCGTACTCTTTAGCTCAAATGCATTTTTAAACACGCATTAATTTTACACACAAGGTCGCTCAGAATTCTTGAACTCATTTGTACAATGAATTATTGAACTCCTTTGTATAATGAATTCAATGAATTTAGATATCTGTAAAATTACATTTGGCCAAAAGCGATATTTGAAAAAATCTAATTTCGTATTTAAGAGTAGATGCACATGTTGCCATGAGAGTAGGTGCACATGTTGCCGTAAGAGTAGGTATGCAGGTTTCTATAAGAGTAGGTATGCAACATGCATAGGTAGGTATGCATGTTGCCATAAGAGTAGGTGCACATGTTGCCATGAGAGTAGGTATGCATGTTGCCATGAGAGTAGGTATGCATGTTGCCATAAGAGTAGGTGCACATGTTGCCATAAGAGTAGGTGCACATGTTGCCATGAGAGTAGGTATGCATGTTGCCATAAGAGGAGGTGCACATGTTGCCATGAGAGTAGGTGTGCATGTTGCCTTGAGAGTAGGCGTGTATGTTGCCATGAGAGAAGGTGTATGTTACCAGGAGAATAGGTGTGCTTGTTGCAATGAGAGTTGGTGTGCACGTTGCCATGAGAATAAGTGTGCATGTTGCCAGGAGAGTAGGTGTGCATGTTGCAATGAGAGTAGGTGCACATATTGCCAGGAGAGTAGGTGCGCATGTTGCCAGGAGAGTAGGTGCACATGTTGCCATGAGAGTAGGTGTGCATGTTGCCATGAGAGTAGGTGTACATGTTGCCAGGAGAGTAGGTGCACATGTTGCCATGAGAGTAGGTGTGCATGTTGCCATGAGAGTAGGTGCACATGTTGCCAGGAGAGTAGGTGCACATGTTGCCAGGAGAGTAGGTGCACATGTTGCCAGGAGAGTAGGTGTGCATGTTGCCAAGAGTGCAAGTTATTATTATTGCGTTATTCATTTAACGTCAGCTGTGCGAGAAGAACTTAACAGTGATAAAACTAACGAAGAAAAAAACTAAACAGTAAAACTGTAACAGGAAAAAACTGAATAGTAACAATAATTCCGACATAATGTCCTATCTTATTTCTCTGCTAAGAGTATCACTGAAGTTAAAAAATGTTTCTTTTCTAGAGAATTACAACTCATAACCAGCTCCATCAAAATTGTTTTTTGCAAACTGGCCTTCACGGATTTTATGTCCAGGGTAAATTCGATCTCTCTCTTCCGAAAGCTGTTAAACGATTTTAAAGCAACGCATTGCACACATTTTTTTAAGAAGTTTTTTTTTTATTCGTAATTAGAGACCTAAATTTCTCATCAAGACCAGCCAGTGAACTTCTTTATTCATAAATTTTTGAGTTTTGCTCATCGTGTTTGAATGTTTCAGAAGGTAATTTTGTTGTCACGAGAAAATCAGCTCTTGTTGAAAATCTTGCTGCTGTTAAATAATGACTACGATTGAAAGTACTGCATTCACATGAGCTGATAAGTATGCCAACTCCCTTTCAATACTTTAGGTTTTTGCGTCCCATGGCCCTGATTCAGTATATCAGAGCAGGGCTCGGTGCAAGGAACGTGATTAAGTGCATCCAGAGTTCATGCTGATCATTCATTTTCTTTCATGATTTCATGAACGTTATGGATAGTAGTATAAGCGTGAATTCCCTTTATCGATTAAATTTTTAAAGCAAAGGGAACAATGATTGAAGAATCTATCATTGACTAGTATAATTGAAACACTGATACACCCATGAAAGCTCAGATTTTTCATTGCTGTTCAAATGGAATGTAACTAAAAGGGCCTGATAGACTACTGCAATCAGAGTTGCTGAGAACTGGGATATTACAAAGCGACAATTTGATCCATCGCCATGCGGGGGTACTGTTCTAAGTTTATTATTTAATTCAGTGCTACATGCAACACTTCTTAAAATGTATATTTTTATTTGTAAGTGAGCTTAGTGGCGCAACCGTTTTGTGAAATTCGAGCTGTCGCAGCGCCTGACGATGTAAAGAAGCTTAGACGAGGAGGAGCTCCTATCTCACCCCACAGAGCGGCAGTGAGGCAGCGACAGGCGCACAGGTGTGGGCTCCACAAAAAGCAAAATATAAGAGCAGTGCAGGAGACTGATGTTCGTTCTTCTAGGAAATATGAGACAGACAGCAATCATGCAATATTATGTAATAGTTAGAAAAGGTAGGGGGAGGGAAAAAGGAAAATACGAAGAGATCAGAAAACACAAGCAAAAAATCCGAAGGTTGAGATAGAGCGAGTAAAAGAAATGAGAGCTAAATGTTAGAAATTACAGCAGGGAGAGGTATGAAAGCTCGTTTAGAAAAGCGACCATAAATAATTCATACAGAAAATAATTTATGTAGCGATAAGCAACTATGGAATGAAATAGATCACGAATTGAAAAAAAGCGTGAAAGCATCAGGAAAAAGTGATTGAAACAGGAGCGCGGACAAATGAGTCAGAAAGAAGGAGGCTTCAAGGAACTGCGCATAAAGTGGCATAGTTCTTTTGTTAACATAGAAACAATACTGAGGGCAAATTGTGATTCAAAGAGTGTGAGGATAAATAAAAGAGAGTAGAAAGAAGAAAAGAAACAGAAAAAGACAAAAACTATTAAGCATAAAACTCGTAGTAGCAGTGAAAGAAAGAAACACGATGTAAAACATGCTGAAGAGCTTGAAAAACTCACGAAGAGATACGATGTCACTGCAAAACGAAGTAAAAAAGGCTTATAGTTGTCTACAAAAAAGTTAACGTTAATGAAAGCTGAGGAAAAATGAACGGATGACGCTAATGCAGAATTCGTTAAACTCACGCTAAATCTCATAACAGCCAGCACTACTTTTCATATTGAAATTTGTTCTTGATTACATTTACATCGTAGTTAAAGGGAATCCAATATCTATGAAAAATTCTTTTTTAACTGGAAGATGAAGAAATATTGTCAGTGAGATGATTACTTGTATAGCAAACCATCTCTATAACAGGTAAATGACAGCGGGATCAATTTTACTAGTCAGACCAAAAAGACTGGGAATATGTTCGATGTCTTTAGAAGTTGAATTTTTCCCCATCTCATACCTGAAAGTATAGTGTTGAATTTTACCATTTGTTAGTGAAAGCAGAGCATGGACTTCGACAACCAAGCTCAGAAACAAAAAAGACTATCATATTTTTATAAGTATAGGGAGACCCATAATTAACTGATCCTTTTTAAGAACCAATAAAGAGAAACCTATAGAACAAGAAAAGTTCACGAGAATTTAAAATCACGCAAGAAGGCTGGGAATCTGATTTTAGTTATTTGATTTGCAAACTATTTTTAAGAAGACCGCCATCATTGGTCAAATAAGCCCGCGTAATTCCAATCGTCGTGCTCGTTACTCCACCCAAGACCTCAGTAGTTATACAGGTAACTTCCTGATCGTTTGTGTAACTGTAACCATTAACTTCCTGACCGTTTGTATAACTGTAGCCATAAGCTTCCTGACCGTTTGTGTAACTGTAACCATTAACTTCCTGACCGTTTGTATAACTGTAACCATTAACTTCCTGACCGTTTGCATAACTGTAACCATTAACTTCCTTATCGTTTGTGTAACTGTTAATTTCATGACTGTTTTTTGTTGCGTTTTAATTCGCGTAATGTGTCAGGTTTGTCGGAGTTATCCCTTTCCTTCAAAGATACACAAAAAAAAAATACTGGCATATAAATCTGGAGATCAAAGAGACTACTGTAGGTCATTGTGACGTCCAAATCCCCGTAGAAAAGTTGATTTTAACGTAAAAATTGTTTATTTTCATTTTGTACGTGATGTGATTTTTTCCTCTGTCGATATTAGAACGATGAGCTTATGTGACGAACAAGATACTTACAAGAATTGAAATGCATCTTTCAAGAAATTAACAACATAATTACATATCCTGACATAATTACCTATTTTACGTAGTTAATGGTATGTATTACCCATACACACTATTAACCCATTGACATCAGTATTTTTGTCCTCATATTGTCATGTTTACAGCCACCATTATTCGACTGGCACTGGTATCAGGTTTTCACCGACATCGGGAAAAGGAAGCAACCGCCACTCGGCAATAAACCTTAAAAAGAATAGAGGAAAAATTTGAGAGCAACAATATATTAAGGCTATTTTCGAAAGAAGACCGTTCGATCATCCGGAGCGTTAAAGAGTAAAAAGAGCACGTGCATGCTTGAACAATAATGATGTCATCTAAAAGATATAATATTTTTCACTTAATGCCTAAAAAATCCTTAACAATTGTCCTACACTCTTCAGGTTTTTAATCGATTTCAGAATAACGCAAGTCATTCATAGAGATCCACAATTACAGTTTGGGCTATGAGGATCTATGTGCGAGTGGCCAAGAAAGGAGAGAAAAAAAGGCGCTCTCAGACAAGTAACTGATCATTTCCAACGAAATGCCTAGGAGACGATAAAAATTAAAAATCAAATTTTGAAGAAACACTCAACCATCACCAGAATCGTGTAGGCAATGCAACTCACATGTCTTCGTCTAAACCCTTGAGAAAAGCTGGTTCTCAAAAAGCAAGTAGTCTCATAACGTCATTCCTCCAACAATCATGGCCCCAAGACAGCAGTTCCTGTGAGGCAAAACATCTAAGATCAGAGTTTCGGTCAACACAATTCGTTCAATTTGAAACCATCGCGACCGCGGAAATGAAAACCACACTCTCAGCCCCCACTTTTCCAGGGAACATTGATTCTAGCCTCAAGATAAAATTTTCTGTGATCTTCGCTCGTGCTGCACTTGACGAAGTTTTGCCGACCAGATTGGTGTCTCCTAAACAAGGTCCAAAGTTCAGTGAAATATAGCTTTGCAATTGTACGCTCTTGTATAGGCTGACGAATCCGCGTTGTCGAAAATGATTGCGTTATTTCTAAGTTAAACTTGGTTCGGAATAAATATTTTGCATGAAAAGTTAGTACAATCTCAGGTAAATTATTAGTAACGTGTGCGCTCTGATGAAATAGTATCTACATTAAGAATTGGACTTTTGTTTTTGCGGTCATATGAGTTCAAAATAAAACGCAAAAAGTATTATCGCATAACAATGTACTTACTGGTGCAACTAACGATTGTCAGAAATGAGAAATGCTTAGAGTTGAATAAATATGGCTAAATTATAAATCGTAAGCGCACATCGACAGTGCAAGATTGTACACTGGACTTCTGATTCATCAACGTCCACGTGGATATCAGAATCAACTTTATAAAAATAACTCCAATGTTGGTTAAGATTTCCCAGACATTCACTGGCGACTAGCAGGCAGTTCCTGCCTCGTTCTGGTGTTGGTGATAACCTGATGCATGTGCCAGACTAACAACGGAGTTTGTTATGAGGGGAAAAACGGCAACTTTATGACAGAAGAGCGTTAAGAAAACCACTTTTGAAATAAGTGAAACTGAATTTCCTACACCAAAATCTTTGTCATTAAGAAAAATGGTTAGAAATATTGGTACCTGAATCTCTCTGTCCCTAGTCATGCACTTTTAAGTGGAAACTTGAGTGCATACTGCATCATATTTCTGATTTTAAATTACAGTTTATTCATATACCTGCGTTCGTGCCTCGTCAAAAATGACTTGCATGCAATAATGAAAGATAAAACAAGGCAACTGCAACTGTGTAACTAATGCATCAATGACACAAACTTCAAAACCTTTTGAATTTGGCTTGTATAAATTCAACTCATAACGTCTAACGAGCATGAAACCAATAAATACATTTAGGAAAAAACTGAAGACCTAAATATCATGTCTATTCCCGTGAGGTAGTGAGGGACGCTCATTAATTAAGTTACATTTAAGTTAAGGTTGTACTTTAGGCTGTTACAGACGAAGGATTCGATGGCATTAAAAAAAAATTGAATGTGAAGACGACTGCTTTTGTTGTTCTGGATATTGATCAAAATTTATTCTAAGGGAGTCATTACGTGAAAAAGCAAAGATCTTGAGAAGGAAGAATGCAGGATCAAATTGTTTCATATTTCATTTAAAAAAACAGTTTTGTCGGTGAATCATAACCCTGACTTTGAATTGCAATAACGTACTCAGTTTTGATTGGCGTGATGCAAAATACAGGTTTGAATTCACCAAGGTAAACACATTGTTAATTATGAAGTCATTTTTATCACCCCATGATGATACGAGTATTTGAACATGTGATATACCCTGCTACAGAATCTTTCGTAATGTATAGGGTATCCACGAAACGTGTCTCCTCTGGTTGTAATTGTTAACAACAAAATTGTATCTGTGATACAGCGCAACATTTTAATCACGATTTGTTTCTTTAGCTTTTGTCCATTTGAAATGCAGCTTACTAAACATCGGCGGATTTCCATAATTAACTCCATAGCAAAAACCGGCGGAGAAGCTTACGAGAGAAGAATTCGAAGGCACGTTTTCAGAAAAAGCATCTCCCACTCGGCTGATGGTTCGCTTCATTATCAAAAAGTTAAATTAAAATATAAATTTTGAAAAAATGGAAAGCCAGCAACTCTAAGGATCAAAGTAAACGTAGAAGAAGTTTGATAAATGATATCTGATAAATTGAGTGATACAAGTTGCCGCAATCCTTCTGGCTTCTCTAAATTTCGAATTCATGATATCGTTCTGCAAGATTTGAATTTTTATCATGGCATTATAATGGTATTTCAATGGCGTTACAACAACATGGCGTTTCAACAAATGGTGTAACAAGGGAGATACTATGCTGACACCCCTGAATAATATTTGTGATTGGTTGCTGAGTCGACGGCCAGGTTTTAGAGTAAACTGGTCGTCAGCGAAGAAGAGGCGTTCCACATGAATGAATTCCCAAATTTGGGAATGAATTCGCAAAGGTAACGTTTAGGTAAGCGTGTAAACCAACGTCGTTGATTCACATCTTCATAGACGCTATGTAGTAATGGACGAAATGTTGTTCCAACAGGATGGTGCCAACGCCCAAACTGCGAGAGCATCGATGGATGTTGTTCGATGTATGTTTCCTGATTTTCTGTAATATCCTGATTCAGCGATGCTATAATTGGACCTCACACTCTCTCGATTTATCGCTTTGCAATCTCTTTTCGTTGGGGTACCTTACGTCATGACTGTACGTGAACAAACCACACCCAATGAAAACTGACAATACACATTCTTTACGAAGTCGACGTTTTGCGGGCTTAAAAGTTGCAACAGAGAGCGGTGCAGAACCTCAAAAAACGGTTCAAAATTTGTACCCAGCAGAGAGGACGTGATGTGATAGACATTGTATCCCACACTTGATTACTGTGCGCAAATTCCAAAAATGAATTCAAGTATATTTCTTAGTACGTATTATATATATCTCATTCCAAGTAGATTGCTAAATCTCACACCTCGAGAGCTGCTGCGTGTATCTTGCGTGTTAAATACTCATTCCGTATATATGATATACGGAAAACTGGGAGTAATATAAGGAATGAGTTTTAAAAGGTTAAAGTATTCTGTATGTTCGTCAACCGGGAAGTTTTAATTGTATAAAGAAATATAGAACTCAGACTATGCAGTGATAACACTTCCTATTTTTTGTGTTATGCTTCACATTTTGTGCGTTGTGAGCTCAGTTTGACTTAATTTCAAAAAGCAGTTTAGCGATGGTGCTCGTAAAATATGTTTTAGTGACTGCTACGAATAAATTCAAATAAATTAGCTAGTTATTTTATCATTATATTATGATGTGAATTATTCAAAAATGTCTTTTTGTTGTACCTGGAAGGTGTAGCACTCATCAACCTGGGACTAGAGCAACCATCATAGTTATGTGAGCAGAAATGAGAAGCTGAAACATCAGGTGTAATTTTAATAGATTAAATCAGTAGAGCAACTTATGGTACTGAACTGGTGGGAGTAAGGTAAACTGAAATGTTCGGAGTAATTTCCGGAGTAATTTCCGGAAGTTGTTGTTCGGAGTAATTTCCGTAGACTAAAGAAGTTTAGTAATTTCTGGCCTTTTATCGGTGGGAGCATGGGATACTGAAATACTTGGAGTGATTTCCGTAGACTTCGAACTCAATTCATGATTGGCACCTCTGATGGCCGTGAGGGTTACTGAAATATTAGGAGTAGTTTCCGTAGATTGAAGTTCGTCAATACCCTGTGACCCACATGTATCAGTACTGCTGTGACTTGTACATATAAGCATGAAAAACTAAAAAATTGGGAGCATTTTCTGTCGAGGGAAATTATTTACACAAGAACGCCCCACGGGATAAAATGTCAGACGATGTAATAATTTCCAAACATTACTACTGGAATGGAAACAAATCAAGCTGAAGTGATTGAAACAAATTATTCCATTTAGAAAGGATTGGAACTAAGTAATGAGAAATTAATACACAAAATCATTCGATGCATTATATGCATTAGGAGAAAAATTAAGGGAAAGAAGTACCGTGATTCTCATTTTGAATTGAATGAATTTTACAAAAATGTTTTAAGGAGCAGAACAGAAAATATGGTACGTACTGCATTGAATGAATTTTACGAAAGATGTTTTATTTTAAAAAGTCTTGTTCAACCATTACTGCTTTGAATGCTTTTGAAGATACTTTTCAGCAAAATGATTGTTGTAAATCTTGTAAATTTTGTCTATTATTTTGAAGCTATTTGTCATGGAAAATAAATACCGTAAGCCTCATACGCTGCAGTATTGAATGTACTTGAAGAAAACTACGTAAACGCGAGTTTTGTACTTTGTTGAATTTAAAAATCATTTAATATACAGAAGGGTTACATGTTACGTTACAGACATGATTTATACTCTTTGACATAATATTCCCAATAAAAATCTAGGCGGGTGCAAAGCGTCAAAATAAGATCAAATTTCTCAAAACATCCAGTACGTACCAAGGAAACGAAGAATAAGACCAGCTACAGTGTCTGACAACGGCAATATCTGCAGCACAACTCACCAGCACCACACCAGCACACCGACAGTAGCAACACGTAGCAGCAATACAATGGCGCACGGGTACCAGCAAAATTAGCTCCCAACACAATGCCATATCAGTAGCACTACAGTTAGCTAGCAATGCAATAGCGCACTGGCAGCAGCGTTGACACGCATCATACGCCAGCACCAGCAGCAACAGTAAGCATCACACGCTACCACTAGCAGCAACATTAAGCACCATACGTCACCACTAGCAGCAACAGCACCATACGCTAGCACTAGCAGCAATAGCAAGCACCATACGCCAGCACTAGCAGCAACAGCACCATACGCTGGCACTAGCAGCAACAGCACCATACGCCAGCACTAGCAGCAAAAACACCATTCGCCGCTACTAGCAGCAACAGCACCATATGCCAGCACCAGCAGCAACAGCCCCATACGCCAGCACCAGCAGCAACAGCACCATGCGCCACCACTAGCAGCAACAGCACCATACGCCAGCACCAGCAGCAACAGCACCAACGCCAGCACCAGCACCTCACGCCAGCACCAGCAGCACACAGCCCCGGGCGCTCCCAGTTTAATTACAGGCAGGCAAACTTGACGGTGACACAAATTAAGGATGTTTTGCGGCGCCCGAATAACGCACCCAAAGAAAATGGGACACTTGAGCCTGCCAAAGAAAACGGAGCCACCGACCAGCTCGGCGGGGCTGGGACAAGACGCTTAAAAAATACAGCCTGGAAAAATAATTGTGTATAAGTGAATGACGGAAGTAAAAAGGAGAGGAAATGTTGAGGCATAAAACAAAACATTGTGAACTGGTCTTAGGGAAATGGAAGGCATTGCACTCTCCTTTGAAATGCTTCCATTGTAAAATGTTTGCTAGAGTACACATGCGCCCGTACACGTAGAGCTATCACCTAATTTTGAACATACATACTCGTATTATTTTTTCATTGAAAGAGAGAAACGGGAAAACTTCCACCCAGTCGTGGACCGAAAAAGAGAAAGATTTTTTAATTTTGAATCCTCTGTTATTTCCCCAGCTGCGAAAACTCCTTTTTTAAAGCTTTTAAAAGCTTTGAAGACCGCTGGTTACACTGATGTCTAACTGCGAACTGAGATGAAGTCAGTGCATTGGGTTACGGAGCTTACTTTAAATAGTTTGTCATACACTCATTTTTTTCTGATTCAATTTATGTAAGCAATCTTTACCATAATGAAAAGGCTTAATGACGGATTTTTTTGAATAGTAAATTTCCGAATAAGCATCATCAACGTTTTTGTTATTTAATGAGAGGATATTCTTTTCATGGATATCCTGATGACCCGACAAAAATTTCAATAAACAGGGGCTACTCTTCTGCATTCTGATTAGGCTACAAGCGTAATGCCAAAGGAAGAGTGAGAGTGATTCCGATATTTTGTGTGGTGAGCAGAAGAGTGAGTGGGTACTTTAAATGTTTTCAAATGAAGTGAAACAGCGTCCTTGGAACATTAGGGCTTTGTGATGCATGTAGTCTGCGTAACTCCAGCCGGTGCCTGAAAATAAAGCTTGACTCGCGATAGATCGCTCTTATTCCTGACGTCAATTTTTTGAATCATTGCCGTTGTTTTGAATGAACAGAAGAATATTTCAGCGCCAATTACTGTCTGATTGATACAACAATTTTTATATTATGAAACTCATTCCAGTTCTGTAAAATTCACTTTTGTGGTCGAAATTTAACGACCAGTAAAGTCCCAGACTAAGGATTTAAAAGTTTCTTATTAACTTTTTGAAATATGAGAGTATCTTGAGACTGAAAAGATTATTTCTCATTTCTGTTTTCGCGCTCACTTCCGATTCTCTATTCCTCCAGACAATCTGCAGATGCACGCTGACGGTGTTCATAATTACCTTAAGAAATTAAGAACGCGCACAAGATTTTGACATCTGCACGGTCCGCAGGAGAGATGATCTCGCAGTTAAGACTCCGTGAGCCTCCAGGAGCAGCTCGCCGTGGAAGATGGTCGCATTAATTAGGCAACTCTAAAACTTCTCTTCCAATTTTGAATGATAAATCGGCAGCGAAGGAACGCCGCTAAAAATAGTCGGCGACGGGAATTTGTAGCAAATGTTAAAAATTTCCCTCACTAAAGGGGATGTTGCGTTGCAGAGATGACATACCCCTTTCACGATGACTTTATTTATGAAATTGCATAAAATTTTTTGTGAAAGCGAATGAGTAGCATTAAGTTTCATTCTGCTTTAAAACATGATTTGCCAAAGAAATGCTGTTTCAGTAGCTTGTATTTAGAATAGAAACATATTAGAGGCTTATCCCGTTATTCATTCGATATAGAATTTAGAGACTACATGTTAATTATTGACTTCAAAATGGTTAATGCTTATGCCTTTAGTTCCTCTCTGTGCCGTCAAGTTCAGTAAAGGACCTAAGTACTCGTATTTACGAAAATTTTGTTTCACCAGTATGATTTACGGTAGGGAAATGGTTAACTTTGAAGGGCAAAACAAAGGTTATATGTAAGTATTAGGAGAAGTATTCTTTACGAAAATATCTGCTTGTAGAATCAATGGTGTAAGGCTAAACAGCACACGCTAATTTCCACAACAACTCCCTAATTCATAATTCACTTCCTAAGTCTTCATCAATGTGAATATGCCTAAATTTACGAGGTCCGTTTAGTTTTTTGCTTTCTTTTCTCTGTAATTTGGTAAACTAAACTTCAATCGTATTAGTTTTGACGTCCTGGGCTGCAAAGAGAAATAAAACTACCGTTCACAAGCGGAGGCATGTTTGAGGGAGAATGTCTTGATAATTTGTTCTAGGATTACGTTACGTCAGTGCATCAATTGGAGTAACAGAGATGCTAATAATATTCTTAATACTGATTCCCGATAAACTTCTATTGAAAACAGAAGGATGTTAAAGACGGTAATTTACATTTAAGTTTTATCAATTAAGTTTTCTCCCACAGCAGTTCAAATGATCTTCACGTAACTTCTATTAATGCATTTGGATTGAAATCATCGCTACGCAGAAAAAAGTTATATATGCTTTGATTAGCTAACTTGAAAACGCTAAACCACCGAGTAGTCACGCTACCAAGTAGTTGTTTTTAAAAATTATTTGCCGAAATAATTAACTTAAACATTCGTTGCTCATAATGAAAAAATTTTTATTTGGATAATGACTGACATAAATGCAATGTTTGGTAATAATGATTAATTTAAGATAACAAGTTTGGGCTGGATGATTGTTATGAACAACATTTCGTTTTAGAATACTAAGTGAATATCTGGGAAATTTTGTCCCTCGTACAAGTGTTAAAAGATTGTCAAACTCAACTGCACTCCCAAACTAAGTCTTAGAGTTATTTTTCATGAAAATTAGGAAAATGATAGCAAGGAATAACGCTTTCAGACGTAACATAATGTATAAAAGCTTTACAGTTAAAATTGAACGTTTTTTTTCCGACTGAATGAGTCATTCTCAACAAATTGCCATGAGAAATTGTAAAGCTATTAAATATGTTGTTAGATCTCAAAGCCTTATTCCTTGCTTTTATTTTCTAAGTTGAACTCTGTAGAAATACCAACCGACACGTGGTTTCATTAAAATGGCTTTGTGTAAAATCGTTTTCTGAAATTCAAGGTCCATTCGTCCAGCAAGGCTGCTTAAAGCAGTAAACGATATTTTAAACTAATTCTATTCGTCAGCTTCTATCGAAATTAAAAAAAAGGTTGAAGCTTAGCGAGGATGCATTTGCAGTGTTTACTACAGGTGAGAACTTGTCAACCTTCGCTAAGCCCTGTAATTATTCATAAAGATAGTGGTAACTCAGGGGCCTTATTCGATGCTTTGCGTATTCACGATTAAAAAAATTTACACGCTTAAATGAACTACCATCAAAGTGTTCCAAACAAAATAAAAATAATGTTAATTTCGCCTGAACGTGCAGTTCCTCAAACAGAAGGAATGTAAAGGCAGGGAAAAATCTTGCAGAGCTTGGCGGTATGAGAGCATCATATCTCTTGACTCGAATGCACCTGTCATGGGAAAGATGTGAGGTCCAGCTGATTTTAGGAACTTCGGTGCTGTTTATGCCGAGCTGTGATGGCAGCCGCTGGGCTGAGGAGCGCGGCACCGGCTGCAACTCACTTCTTCCTTTTCATAGGCCGTTTGATTCTTTCCTTCTGGTTCACTCTTTTCATTTTTTATTGCTTCTATTCTATTTTCTATGACCACCGGTTGGCACCGCTAGTTCAAGGAATTCCTGCTTGACATGCATGCTGACCTTGGTAAAACGTGTCTCAGGAATATTTACGATACCACACCTACTGGCGATCGTCGTTGAATGCACGTTACTTTTGAATTGGCTTTTATTAATAGAATAAAAATTAGCTCCAAAGCTCAATGCAAATATTTCAAAGCTTCGCTCTCAAGTCAAATTTCCCCGCCATGAAGTAACTGTTGTTCCTTCATGGTGATATTAGGGTCCGAAATGCTCGTAACCTCTCTTTCGCTCTCAGATCTATTTTATTAAATTGAAGTACGCAACTTTCAAATATTTCAGTCATCAAAATACTTTCCATAAACAATCAGTCAGTTTGGAAATGTTGATTTTCGAAGGCTCATTCAACCCTACTGCAATGAGTACGCTCTAAAGGTAATTGAACTTTTTTCTGTAGTGTGCTTGTCAAATGAAATTCGACCATGATAGAGATTATTATTTCTTAGAGGTCAAGAAGTCATTCCTTTCCTCTCAAAGCCATCACAACTTCCCTCGAATGGCATGTTAGAGCTGAGCTCTGCCAGTAGCTGAGCTCGATTATTGGTTCCCGAAGTTATCAAGAGAAAGTTTTCCCTCAAGTTCACAATAACTCAATTTCTCGCATGTAAACTTCCAGTTTTCATAGCTCATGCCCAAAAATATGGAAATTTCAGCCTAATTTTATTTTTAATTTACTCCCTTCTCACCTTAACACTTTTTCTAGCAGAGAATGATTGTTTTTTCTCTTGAAAAAGATGATAGGCTGACTGCTCGTTCGTAGCTCTTAATTTTTTTATTATTTGAATTCACATTTGTAAACGCAAAAACAATAGTTATATTAGCCAATATTGGTTTGACTTGGCGATTGATTTCCTTATTCTTTCTGTAGCCCTTTTCAATTTGTCAACTCAGTTTACTCCCAAGCATTTAATTTCCTTCGCTATAATCTAGACTTTCAGAAATCGATTTAGTTTTCTCACTTTATCAATCTCAGCAGCCGAATCAGCTTCTGAAGTTGGTTAGGACATGATGGAATTTCTTTAATCCAGCTTTAATTACGGCCAAATGATGCGAGTTACTTTACGTTATTCTTTACACTTTACTTCTACCTCAATCTCACACCTTTAAAGCCCCCTGTAACATTTCTTTCCCATTCCGATCAAATTCAGACAATGAAATTACCCTCTATCTTCAAATATTTCTTCAAATTAGGCTACCAGTTCTGTTTTTCCAATTTACCTTCTATTCGAGTTGCCATCGCCTCTCCACCCGATGATCTCCGTCAGCCCCCAAACACAATCCATTCTCCCCACTCCACACTACTCCCCCTTCACTCCGCCGCTGCATCCCCCATCTGTCACTCACACGCCGCCCAACTCCCCGCCAAAGTTTGTCGCTTTTTGTCGGCCTCGGCGGCGCCGCGTGAACTTTTGCATGGAATTTATTTGAATGCTACGGGATCAATTAAACCAGCGGCGCTTAGCGCCTCCGCAGGCTAGCCATCGGCTTCTCCTCTTTTGCTTCCCTGTCTCCCGTCACCTTGCTGCCCTTCCCTCTTTTGCTTCCCTCTTTAGCCGTCACCTTGCTGTTTATCTCTTTCTTGCTCTCCCCTTTTGACATTACCTTGCGGTCTTTCTCTTTCTTGTTTACCTTTCCTGCCGCCACCTTATTGTCTATCTCTTTCTTGCTTCCTTCCTTCGCGGTATTTTTTATTCAGTGTCCCTTTTGATTCCCTTTTCTGCCGTCACCTCGATCCCCTTCCATCACTATCTACTTGTTTCTGCTGTCAACTTGTTGTCCTTCTCTCTCTTGTATGCCTTATCTACTGTTATCTTGCTAAATTATTTTTCGTGGATTCCTCTTATGCCTTCCATCCTTGCCGTCGCCTCACTGTCTTTCTCTCTTTTGCCGTCGTTGGATTTCCTTTCTATTTCACGTTTCTTTCTTGACGACATCTTGATATCCTTCTTTATTTTGCTTCCTGCTCCGGCTGCTACGTGTTGCTTTTTTTTATCTGGATTACTTTTTCTACAGTTACCTTACTGCTGATCGTTTTCTTCCTTCTCTCTTCTGCTTTCATCATACTACCTCTCTATTTCTTGCTCTCGTTTCTGTCGTTACACTGCTACCTTTCTTTTTCTTGCTTCCTTCTTCTACTGATTTCTGGTTGGCTTCCTCTTTCCCATTTTCTTTTCTACTTTCACACACGTTGCCACTCTTCTCTTTCATGCTTGATTTTTTTCCGTTATCATCATACCCTTAGTCTATTCGGGTTGCCACACATTCTCACCCTTTCATACTTTCATTTTATATTCTTGAGTCATTTGGGGATATCTTCGGGTCCACTCATTTCGTTTTTATTATTGCTTCAATTCAATATTTTCTGTACATTATTTCCTTGATTGTTTATTTTCGTGATTTTTTTTGACTCGCTAGAGTTTCTGGTTGAACTATTCTCTAGTATTTACTGCAAACTTAAAAGTAGTTTCATCATAGAGGCTACACGCAGGAGCTGGGGCAAGTGACAGAATTTCAATCCTATCTTTTTGAGAGAGTCTTCACATCAACGCTGATGTCTCGGGGCTGGAGGAAAATATGATACATTTTCCATCAGTTTCAGCCAATCCCTGTTTTAAGATTATTATGAGCCAGCAGAGTCCCTTTCCAGAGCGATTTCCATGAAGCGCCAAAGATCAGTTGTGCTGTACGTTGCTGCTATGTTGCATATGAATATTTCTCCACACAAACCACTCCGCCTTTGAGCACCAAGTTGAATTACTCAATGTATTCAGTCGTGGTCCTCCTTATAACAATAAAACTAAGAAGGAATATAAATTTTGATCGTTCATGGTTGTTTATTCCATTTGAAAATATTAACCTGTGAATTGGTGAATTTTGTTGCTGTTCAACAATCTACCTTGCTCTCAGGTTGTGTAACATCAACATGAAGGCAGTTACTCATGTCGAAGAATCTTTCTCACATTTATTAAATTCAATCAACTCGAAGTTAGTTATACTCCGTACATCAAAGAAAATATCTCCCATTCGTTCTGATCATGGAATAGCAAGCAAGACAACAAGTTGAAGACAACTGAATTTATTTTTCAATACGCTTTTGTTCAATGGTTATTTAATTTTTCCGAGAGAAACAGCTTTTCTTAATCTTCTTTGTTTGTAGAATTCATAGCTGTCTTTTTTACAGTTAGTCTTTAAAAACGCCAATTTATGAAACAGAAAGTACTGTTATAGTTCATGATCCCACAAATATGCGAGTCTACGGTTACTTGAGGCCCGATTAAATCAAGATTTTTCCCTGATTTCTCATTTTCCCCGAGTTCTTGACTCAAATTTTTCGTCAATGTTTTATAAGACTCGAGCAAGTACACATGAATGGGCCGCCTCGCCTGGTCGCTCGTGTTACTGGATCATATTCTATTTTTCCATCGATACTAGCAGTGCAATAAAACTCATCGTCCCTTCTTAGCAATGCAGTGAAATTGTTTTCTTTGTATCAGTAGCGCTACGAAATTTTTACTTCGTTACCAGCCGTGTCATCAAACTTTTCGTTTTATTTCAGCAATGTAGCTAAATTCTTGCCCCCGTATCAGTAGTGCTGCTTCTTCCATCGATGTCATTAGATCAGCACAAATCTTCTTCTCAAATCAGCAATGTTGATAAATCGAAATCATGAAACCGAAGCCGAGTTACGCAATAAGTATGTGAAGTTAACATATAAGAATCATGACTTGTTTCTAATTTGTAGCACAGGACTTCAATTTTTTGCTAAAATTTAAAATTTGTGACTGCGCTAAATGGATCAACTGGAATGATTTGGAGTGAATACCTCAATACCTCATAACTTTACCGCTCTGCTTCTCTTTTTTTAGTGTCAGTGATGGACTCCAAATCAGTTTGTGCATGGAACGACTTATGCTCCAGAATTTTACTCACATCACGAAATTTTCTCTATTCCAAAGCTTGACTTTGATTTTCCATCGTTGTTGTTTTACGTAATGAACGTCTTTTTACAGTTAGCTCTGGTCTCAAATCTTCCAGTTCTAAGACGAGAGAGGTTTGATGTTGAACGCCACGGATAAGATACATTTTTCTCCTACACGAATTTTTTCATCGCATACACGTAGAAGTGTAAATGGAAGTCCCGTTGTTACACATCTTCTCAGTGTTATATTACAATGACTATCTTTTTACGCATATTGTGTTCAACTAAAATCATAGTAATAGAGCACGGATAAAAAATACAAAAAACATAACATTCTTTTTCATTTTGACTCTTTAAAACGCCACACATATTCGTTTTCTTAAATACACTGCCTTCAGTTTTCGTGATATCTCTCAACTTCAGGTCTTTTACAGCCTCATTTTTCTAAACCCTCCAACGTTCAACCTCCCATCCCAAGTTCTCGTACTACCCCTTCTTCTCTTGCTTCCCTCCCCACTCTTCTTCTTTCCAAACTCCTCCTTCTTCCAAAGCCCCACTCTCCCTGAGCTCCCTCTCCTCCTCTTTAACGCTCACC
>JACJUY010005488.1:1472-57929 GCA_014220935.1 Platorchestia sp. MABIK | reverse complement strand
TTTAACGTAATTACTAGACCTTTAATTCGTCACCATCGCTGCGTACTCCGAGTTAAGTTCTTTGGGAGTGTCCATTATTTTATCATCCTCGATATTTGCTAGTTTCATCAGCCTCATGTCATAAGTGTGTTCACATTTCGTTAAAACAGTAAATGTATGGCCGTACTAAGATTTGTGTTTAATACATCCTGCTGAAATAAACCGTAAATTTGAAGGTCAACCTTGAAACGACTGATGAAGTAGGAATAACTGTGTAATTGATTGGAAAAGAAAAGAAGGCTACGACCTAATATGTGTTGTTTAAAAATGCTGTGACTTTTAAGTGTAAAGTGAAACATAAAATATTTTATTCCACTGCTAAATGATACTTCAATGGAACAGCAATACCATAATAAATGTTTGCACTACAATTATGACACGCAGCAACGTGTAACAGCTGTTGAAGTGGGCGTGGTTCTTTGTGAAGGTGACTAGCCATGCACGTACACAGACTAGCACACGCACACAGAGTGGAGCAACTTTGACATGGGTGCGGCCGGTTCACGTGTGACATATATTACTGTTCAAAATCCTGAGTTTTTGCCGGCGCAAGACTTGTGGTCGCAAGAAAATGATAGACATTGAGAGCCTGGATTTGCTTGTGATGTTCATAGAAGCTACTCCAACCATCACCGTCAAGGATCTCAATAGACCTCTTCGTACCCCTTTCGACCGCAAGCCCTACGTCTCAGAAGCCACAGTTTCACCATCTGAATAGCATCGCGGAGACATGCACTGTGGCGGCAGTGCGCAGAGCAGGAAAGTCGCTGCGGCAGCACCGGGAGGAGGTTCTCTGTCATGTCACTGACACCTGTCTTGAAACTGAATCTGGAGAAGGGTCACCAAAGGAGTAAAAACTAGATGCGGCAACCATGACTTTACTGAGCATAAGCACAAAACAGAAAAGATCAATAAAAAACACTAAGTATGTAGTGCGGCCGGCACAGTCCGCCCCAATGGCGTAGCGGTGGGAGCCCGGAGTTAAGAAACGGGCCAGCGCGGTAACCCTCCGCACTCCTCCAGCTCGCTCCAAGAAGTTTGAGCCAATACACGCACTTTTGAAAGATTATATAATTTTAATAGTAAATTTAACTACTTTGCAGGGAAACTAAACGTCATGCTGAAGCGGCTCACAAAACTTTAGGAAGGACTTAAGATTACCTTATTTTGAGAGCTTGCCGCAGCTAAACAAAATTAGCCCATACAGTGGCATTTAGCCAACCAGCTAGACTGGCAGCGTGGCTACAAAAGAGCTTAAGCTTATTTGTACCTAAAGTTCATAGTTATACTCGTATGGCTCAGACAAAAATAAGTTTTAATATCCGTTCGCACTGGCAATTTTCATACATAATCAAAGCACTGAGATGGAAAGAGAACACCGCACTGAAATTGCTTCCCAACTCACTATAAAGGACGTGCTTAGAAGGCCGTTCCTCCGCGCAGTAGAGCTCAAGAGACGCGCGTCGCCAGAGGAGTGCCGCCGAGCCGTCGCAACGTCTCCACCGCGCGAGGCGAGGACAGAGCGGCGCGGAGTCGCTGCTGGAACTTCGCCATGCCGCGTCGGGCAACGAGAGCGCAGAGCTGCCCCGGCTCCAATCTTCGGTTTAGAGCTTCACGAAGAAC
This sequence comes from Platorchestia sp. MABIK, assembly GCA_014220935.1. Lineage (NCBI taxonomy): Eukaryota > Metazoa > Arthropoda > Malacostraca > Amphipoda > Talitridae > Platorchestia > Platorchestia sp. MABIK. The sequence goes on along the minus strand of JACJUY010005488.1, from coordinate 56,267 downwards.
TTACATTTTTATAAATAAGTTCATCTTTTCAAAATCGTTGACATCCCATTTTCGAAGAATAATAAACAAAAGTAGAATTCTTGAAGAAATGTCTTAAATTAAGGTCCCAGGGTAATGACGATGTTGATGTCCCGAAAACCAAGGAGTGCTGATTGAGCCTCCTTTCCTGAGGACCGAGTGCTGAAGCCTCCAGAGTCTGGCAGTTTTTTGATGGAACTCGGATGCGTTCTTAATCTGCAGGTGACTCGAGAAGAAGAACGGAATCAAAAACAAATGTTTCAGAGTTAGGCTTGTTGGTACACAAACCCAGCACAGGTGTTTACTCTTCCCATAATACGGTTTAATTATTTTAGTACAATGAAATTAGCTTGGAAATTGTCATCAAAATTAAACTCATAATTTGCCAACGGCTCGTTTTATTCTACAACCTGCGTGCGTTTGTCACTCCTGCCATTGTGGTAGACAACTACATCCATGCCAACAACTACTTGATCAAGAGCCGTAATCAACAAGGTATTTTCTTTTTTGCATAGTTTCAAAATATCACATATGATATTCATTCTTTATTGTAATTATCAATAATTTTGTATGCAAAGTTTCAATATGCATTATGTGCTACACTAAATGGCTACTTTGATGTTTATTTTGCGTATAAATAATTGTGTCAGAAATTATTAATTTGTTACAATAATATATACGCACGTTTCTATTTTTTGAATAATTGTTATCCTTTTTGAACGTTGTTACAATAAACCTACTCTGTCACTACACATTGTTTCTTTGTTCTGATGTATAGTTTCACTGTCATTCATTTCGCAGGGTGGCGCTATAATTTGTCGTTGTTGCTATTTTTTGCTACACTGTCTCAATATTTTTATTCCTTGTTATTTTCAATGGTTCATTTTGTTAAATTTGCAGTTCGTCGGTACATTTAGAAAAAATGCGGTTATAAAACGAGAAAAGGTGTATGCCGTATTTTCTGATCGAATTTCTTAGAAAACATTAATCTTCATCAATATCACAACAGCAGATGAAAGATTATACATTTGTTTATGTATTTCGTGTATTCAGGCAGGAATTTTCGTTTGTAACTTTTGCGTTTGTGCACTTCATCTGGGCAATCTCGTTTAATGCTCCAGCAGTAGTCAGCCATCAAACTTTTGTCCCAGCGCCCTAGGTAGCGTTCCTCCATGACCTTTAAGTCTTGGTGGAATCGTTCTCCTTGTTCGTCACTCACAGCCCCAAGGTTGTCAAGGAAGTTATCAAGATGGCTGTTCAAAATATGAAGCTTGGTGCTCATGTCTTACTCGAGATTGCGAAAAGCGAGGAGCATTCTGTTCACAAGTTCACTGTAGTTTTCCACCTTATTGTTTCCAAGGAAGTTCTGAACGACTGCCACGAAGGACCATGCTGCCTTTTCTAAAGCGGTCATCTTAGTATCAAACTGATCATCACGAATTGAGTTCGAATCTGTGGGCCATCAAACAAGCCTGCTTTGATCTTCTCAAATGATAACCTTGGTGAAGCTGTGATAATGTGTTGGAAACATTCACCTTCGGTTTCCAGTGCTGTGACGAATTGCTCATCAAAGCTAATTTGATGCGAAGAGGAGAAAAGATGATCTTATCTCTGCTCACAATTGGGTCTTGTATGATATTTGGCATGCCTGCTTCATGGGTGACACGAATAGGCTAGTCCTTCTGGACCCAATGTCTGTCTAGTCCCAGACATCTGGGACATAGGCTGTCCCAGATACAGAGGAAACATGGAAACTTGGTAAAACCTTTCTGTTGTCCAAGAAGAAAGTTGACCATCTTTAAGTCTACACAAATGATCCAATTGTGCTCGTGATACTTCAATAAGTCTATGGCCATTCTCATTTCATCATAGTCTTCCCGCAAATGCGCTGAGTGACCGACAGGTACTGCTCCATATACATTGACATTATGGAATGTTATAACACACTTTAGACTGCGGTTTGAACTGTCCAAAAAGAGTCTCCATTCAGCAGGATTAAAATAAGGTACACCGAGTTTTTTGAGAAGCTCTTGGATGTTTTGGCAGTAAACAAACTGTCTGTGTCCTGAAAAGAAGGTCACAAAAAGCTGGTCACGCTCTCTGAAATATGATACTTTAAATCAACGAGATTTCTGCCTTGTAATCTTGATGCCAAAAGCTCTGCTGCTTCCTTTGAAAGACCTAAATCTCGCACTAAACCATTCAGTTTAGCCTGGGGAAGAGGCTTGGGGACGGGGAAAATTTCAGTGTCTGAAGAACAGTTCTCCGATTGTAAACACTTTCCTTACATTATTCATTGTCACAATTGTCTTGTTCGCATGTATCATGTCCAATGTCTTTATCGTCCAATGAAGGAAAGCCTTTGAAAACTGGAACAGGAACTTCTTCAGAGTGCGGAGCAGGTGGAATAGCTGAGGGAATGTTCCGATACACAATCTTATGTCGTTTTTTTTCCAACGTCCGTAGTGTTTACCATGCATAAATAAGTGTCAGTTACATGGTCAGTGGGTTCGCACCAAATCATTGGAATTCTAAAAAGCAGGCCTTTGCGTTTTCCTTTGGTCCAGTCTCGAAGCATTTCCGCACAATTATGGCGAACAGCCTGAGGAACCCATTGCTTGTCTTGATCACCAAGATGAACTTCAAAATATGCCTTGTAGGCATGCTTGACGAACGTGGATATGTAACGTCTCCGACGATTGAGTGTGTAGCATCCGCAAATGTTGCAGAAAGCATCAGCCTTGTTTATGCAATGATGTCTCTCTTTGTAAGCCATGTTTAAACAGGAATGAAAGAAGAATGGTCAAAATATTAGAAGCTATCTATATATATACATATGGACGTGAAAATGCTTACATTTGTTTCCGCAAGTTTGCATTTGTACAAGTTCATTAATCTCAAATTGCATACAAACTAGAGCTTGTGGAAAAAAACTAATTTCAGATTTGAAATCAACGCTTGAAATTCTGGAATCAATTAAAATATCCAATGCAACTCAAAGTTACTGAAAAAGTGTTCCCCAGTGTAATAGGTTGATAACAGATATCTGTTAAAGAATTGTGTTCATTTTTTGAGCTAAATCAGTGTTCAACAACCAATGGGGTTCGTTTCAGCTAAGGGTTTTATTTGGTGACATGATCTTTTTAAGACCCTTGACTGCGAAAAAGTATGGCAAATTTGACCAAAACGGCAGGACTCCAAAGTAAGCGCGCTAGGGGCTGTAGAGTAATATCCTTCTAACGACACATTGTATTTACAAAACTAATATCTGCTTCAATTTCAGATTTTACAAAAGCTTTGTAGTTTATGAGTAACACGTTCTTGTTGAAAACTGTTTGAAATATACTAAATTGCGATCAACATCTTCATTACGAGCACTATCTTCTTTTTATCATAAGTTTTGTTTGAGTATCTCAATTTGCATTCTGACTTCACATTTGGTATCAGAATATGATAAATATTGTAAGGCACACAATCGTGCGTACTTTCAATATTCTGCGTTGTTTATCTGGATCTGCTACATTTTGCCTTACATTTTCGCTGTCGAGGGCCTTAACAGAAAGTGTTTTATTTCTTCAATTTGCAACAATTTTCAAGTTTTCGTGTATCAAACAATTTTTTTCCTGGTTTTAGACGTAGTATACTATCATAGCTTAGAGCTGATGATGGGTATAATATGTTCGTTTTTAATATAATGACTTCGTGCTTCCCTACTCTTCCTTTCTTTTTAAACTTCTGAAAGTATTTGAGTAAGACTTGCTACAAAGAGGTAAGGTATTGCTGGGCCTGGGTTGAAGTAACTTCACCCTGCGTATGTACGCGTTTAAACATGATAGTCCATCGTTGAGCATGAGCTCTACTGTTACGGTCATCCGGTTTTCTCCGACATGCAGCAGATGTGCAGAACTTCCTTCTTCCTGGTTGCCTGCTGAGATACGAGGCTCCGCCTCTTGTCAGGATTGAAGCGGAGGCGAGCGATGGGAAGGTTTACGAGGAAGAAGGTTACTTTTTAAACCAAAAGTCGAAAGTCGTAGCTCAGCTACGGTCGAAGTGGTGTAAGTCCTGTAGACATTTTGAACCATAGCTAACCAGCATTCATACAAATGAGCCTTGTAGGTTTACCAGCAAACTGTCTAGAAAAGGAAATCAATCCGCTCACTACTGTGGTTGAAACTCTCAAATTCTCGTTCGGTTGTTTAATTTCATTTGAAACTGTTAATAGACACTGCAATGGGCAAGCTGCTTCTAATGCTTCCTTGTCACTTCTTTAAGAGTAGTAAATTTAAGAAATGAGCATGAACTCGTGTTTTAAATGGGCTTGAATCTAAATGTAAAAATTAAATTTGCAAAACTATTTTTAACGTCTAAAGCAAAAATCGAGACTGATGGTTACATGCAGAAGATTTACTTCTAAGTAAGCATCTCAAGGAAGGGAAACGGTTTAGTTCTAACAACCTCTATAATACGTCTCGTTTCTTGTCCTGTGAGAGAGTTATTTACTATAAAATATTTGGGTTAAATCATAATTATCATTACATATGCAGGAAAATACAAAGAATATATTCTTAAAGAAAAAAGAGTCCGACTTTTAATATTGTTGAAGTTCATTGCTCAGCTTGGCATACCTTGATATTCTCAGCAAGATGACTTGGTGGGACCAATAATAACAGTACATTTAAAAAACTCCCACAAAAGTTGCGCCAAGGAATAAAAAATATTATTTTGATCCAACTCTAACAAAATTTTGGTGCAATAATTTTCATTTCGTACTTTATTTGATTATATGATGACTTTTCAAATAAACATCAAAATGACCTAGAGTGGAAAAGAGCGGATGTCAAATACAACGGCAAGTTGGCAAGAATGCTTCGCACACACCGTTGAAAAAATTTTTTTTTTCAACGGGAATAATATCTTGATTTGTTTTTCTAATGATTCATATGTCTATGTAGAAAAAATCAATTGCAAATCAATTTATGGGGTGGAAAGATTTCGGACAGTCGCCCTTGAGATTGAACGGTTCTCCGAAAATTTTTCTCCATTTTCCTCCATTGTTCACCTGTATGAGTTACTCCATGTTATTAAATGTATTTAGCGAATCATCGAAAAGTATTTAAAATAAGAAAGTAGATCTTGCGAGAATTTTTTTCCTTTCATGGAAACCGTACTCCACACTATCAAAAGTTTCTGAGCTGCAATACGCAAAGAAAAATTTGATGTGATGGATCTAAATAATGCGATCCCATTAAAGAACCACATTTTTTACTGATAGCTCCATTAATATTATCAGGTTCTTAAAATAATTTTGCAGCTTTCAATCATAAGAGGAGTGAATGAAGTGCACGCTCAGTGGTAAGAAAGTTTATCCTCTAGCCTTTTCCACTCGTTTTCTCAATTTGCTATAATCACAAGAGAGCTGCATTCTGGGAAAAATACTACAGATCCCGGACTGGGATAGAACCAAGGTCTTTCTCAATCGAAATGTGCTGCTTAAGTCCTAGCGCCATGGAGAAGACAAATTAAGATCTCGAAAATTTAATCATTCCCAGAAGTAGCTTAACTATAAATCACCATCCCTTGGACACTGCGCAGGATATGTTTTACTGCATCTCTAAAACATGTGGACTGCCATTTCTTGCATCCTTATACGGTGTAAAATGAAGAGCTCGTAGAGCGCTCATTCGATCGTCACTCTGTTGGTCAGGGGACGAATTCTATTGATGTTAATCCAAGGATGATTTGAAATTAATCAAATTTTTGGGATATGTTGCAACGTCGGCAGGTGTGACAAATATTGGAAGGCATCTCTTCGGAAAGTATATTTCTCTTTGTCCTTTATTGCACTTTTCACTCTTCTTCACTTTTTGATACTTCTGTGTATTTTCGTCGACGGTTTAATTTTTAGACAGTGAGGATGTCAACTTTTATCACCCATAAGCTTATTTACACAAATTTTACATTTTCTTCCCCAACAACATCTAGTAGTTTAAATCTTCAATCACTATAACCATTTTCAAGTGACAGAAATACCCATACTTCTCCTCAAGTTCATTGAAAAAAACACTCTGACTACTATCAGTAACTACTGAGCAAACTTCTAGAACACCCAAAGCAAGTTCCTCAACCTCACAGGAGTGGAGAACCAGTCAAACGGTCACGTCTGAGTACAAATACCCTGTATTCGAGTCTCATGTGCGGGTGAAAATATACGTACACACGCATCTAGGAAGCAGGATGTGGTGAGAGAGGAACAAGTGTTGTGACGGATCAACAGCGCCAGAACTGAGCTTAATATTAAAAGCACAGTTAGGAGTTCTCGATATAGAGCAATAACGGTCGACCGAATAAACACCGCCTTGCACACAAACGGCATCGCTCGCTGGGCATCTGCACTGTTCTGGTCCACTTCATGTACGGATTCATGAGTTCACAGCGTTGTTTGAACCTTGAGTCTAGTTACCATAGACATTGAATTTTACTGAATTTTTTATGAATGTTCTGAGTGGCGTAGAATTTTCACATTTATGTAGATTTTTTTTAACATGCATTTCTGTTTGAACAAATACTAATTTTAAAATCATGAATGTAAACACTTTTGATTCCTAATTTATGATTGATTGCCCAGTAACTTGCAAAGGTAAATAACCAAAGTTTTTTGTACAACGAACGAGTAAGATAGCGAACAAGCTGGAACAATCTAAGCAGTTTTGCTGAAAAGAATAACGTTAAACGTCGAATTGCTTTTGGAATACTGATCAAGAAACATATTTTTTATTTTTTTTAATACTTCGCGCAATTACGAAGCGTGATTGTTACATTCAATATTCATACGAACATTGTATCCCAAGTTTACCTAATAAATATAAAATTGAAATTTTTTTAGCTGTGAAAGAAAGAGAAAGAAAAGGAAAAACAGTTTATTTCCAATAGAGTAAAAACATGAAATGTTGATACCTTGGTTTTTAAAATAACTAAACATTAAAATCCTTAACTGATAATAACACGTTGGTATCGTAATACCCTTGCAAGGTGTTGAAACAAAATATGATTGACAGAAAAGCACAACAAAAATGAGTTCCCTTCGTTGCGTAATCTGATTTTGACAGTGCATTTAAATATAAGTAAATAAGAGAACACAATCCTAGAACGCTTAGTTGAAAAATTCATAAGTTTGTGCGGACTTATATTGAAATAAAAGCGAAAATTGCATTTAAATACCTTAACTTAGAAAGAAGAAAAAGAAGAAAAACAGTTTATTTCCCACAGAGATGGTACAAAACATCATTGGTGTTTTAAAGTATCTCAAAGTGAGGAAAATACACTTATATGATACACACACATGAGTATTGTAATACCCGTTGCTAGTCTAAATAAATGACTGAGGGCAATGTATCCCTAGTGTTGCGTAATCTAGATTTGATGATATATGTAACTACAATTATAAAAGAAAACACTATTCGCGTCACACTGTATGGTTGAGAATACTCTTTTTCGAGCACACTTGCAGTGAAACACGAACTCAGTGACTTGCGGTATAAGTAATTTATTGAAAGTAAAGTAAAACGGGTGGATCAAAATAATTCTGCGTCTAAGGCAGCAAGATTGATATTCAGAACTATATTTTTTTATTCCTACGCATAGACTAGCATTCTAATCAAGGAAATCGGAGAAAATGTCTTTTATCACGGAACGAAATTATGATATTTCCATGTTAATAATATTGCCACAAAACTGTCTACATGAGTTAGAAACGTAAAATGATTATTCTACAACGGTTAACAAGAAATGCACAACATAATTGGAGTGATCCTTGAAAGTGACCACCAAGATAGGGTTGTCACAACATTTTCAAGATCGTTTAATGATTTGCATCACACAAGACTAACAAGAACATATAGGACGTGAATAATAGAAGAACACATAAATGTTCTTTAGAGTAGTCAAATTAGAAAAAGTTACGTTATTTTCGAAACGTGATGCAAATATCTTTAATTGAGAAACATAAATAGGTGCCACGGCGAAAAATGTATCCTATAGCTGCTTAATTGAAGTTGAGTAATGTTTGGTAATTCATGGAAGCAATAAAGAAAAGAATTTTGTTGGGGGGAAACACTAGTGACAGTTTGCACGTACATTGACATATCAGCTTTGGATTTCATGAAATCAGGGAATAAGATTATATTAGCGTGTTGTGGCAGACATTCAAAAATATCATTTCGAGCGAGCATGGGCGAAAAAAAGTACACTTATGAAAAATTACACTTTGCTGATTGCTTAAATGAGCACGCTATAACCCAAACACCAATTAAGTTTACAAGACAAATGCAAGTCGATTGATGAGAGATTTTGCAAGAACTGTTGAGGGTAGATGTATGACTGTACAAACATATACAAATGTACGCATACATACACACACGCACATGCAAACAGATACCAGGGTACAAGCATGAAAATTATGAAAATTACAACTTAAATTTTTCTTATTATAAATTTTTAACATAACGGGCATTATTTGATAAGCATCTTATTCGAACATTTATGGTTGATCACACAACAAATTTAATTTTTTGCGAAGGTTTCAAAGTAATAAAGGGAAAATCAGGAGTTAGGGTAGTGTTACAAGTTGCGAGTGAGAAAGGGCGGTATTTATAGTTCATATGCTAGTTGCTAGTGCAGTGCACACTGATATATGTGCGTACGCACTCGTAGACACACACATTCACACGGATACCAGTATACAAACATGAGTGATATAAAAATTACAAGTTTTGTTTTCCGAATAAAAAATTCATTTTTAACACAACGCTCAGTAGTTGATAAGCTCCTTAATAAAACATATATGAGTGATCACGCAACAAATTTATACTTTATTGTGAGTGCTTTACAATAGTAAAGAGCGATGACGTGTTACTCAATGTTGCAAGTTGAGAAAGAAGACATTTAAGAATGTAAATGAGCCACGATGCAGTTTAACTATTGCTACACCCATTTCATCAGTAGAAACAGTTCTTATTAGTTCGTGGAGGCCGTAGTGCAGTGCAAATTTCTTGCGCCACTGACCAGTAATCGAAGTAGAAAAATAATGCGTACAACACTTCAACGCAAATACTCAAATACTCTGTACTCCAATGAAGCTTCGAAGTGTCTTGACTACATTCATGAACTCATGTCAACTGGACACGCAAAGTTGACGTAATAAGTAATACTTTGTTAAGGCTCAAATAATTTTTTCCTTTTTTCGCACAGTGTAATCACTGATGTTACGAAGAGAAGCAAACTATACCATCGTTCGTGCTATCTTGTACCGTTCATTATAGTTAATATATTAACTCCTTTTAAGCTATGGTTAAATATTACTTTCTTCACTCATTTGTTTTGAAGAATAAATTAATAAAGTCAGATCGTTCGAACTCAAAACGCTGCTCAGTTTTGATTCACTGATACTTGAAAGTTGCAAAATGATATATTCTTTAACCCAGCCACTGGTAATTCCTTGAAATAAAGCATTCACGAGAAAAACGGGTGAAATTTTATCTATTGCTGCATTTCGCTGGTGGAAAAAGCGTGGTTACATTTGCAAAACTGCAGTCAAATGCGGGAAGATAATATTGTGCGAAAGAAAACATTCTAGATATGTCATTGTTCGATTTTAGTGCGTTACGTCTGATCGACGTCACATGACAATTTTCTTGAAACATAGAACCTCGAATTCAAGATTATCAAATATGTCGTTAAAAGGGAATCAGCAATTAAATTAGTCTTCAAGTGCTATAGTCGAGACATTGATCATTTTCTCAGCTACGTGAGGACATGAGGGGAGACACGCTCGTCAGGCAGCCGCCAAATTTGGCGAGCGTCACACGGCACATCGGCGCCGGAGAGGATGCGCCCATCAGCCTTAGATTGCTGCAGGCCATCAGCACGCCATGCAGCTCGAGACAGACGCTATTAATGCTTGATCATCTATCCAATGAATTCACTGACGCAAAAGACACTATAGTCCAACATCGAAAATTGCTTATGGTATTTCGTATGCGAATCTAGCGATATTGAAACTCGATGAGCGTGACAGTGGCGTATTGCAAGCTGACGAATCAATGGTACGTCTGATTGCAGACGCATTCATGGAGTGTTATTCATAACACCACCCTTCACTGATAGGTTTTCACTTCGCGTAGACATGATTCTCTGTTTGGAGTTGATCGGGAAAACAACTGAGCACAATTACTGCTCGTTTTCAGCGCGCCATCGGAATATTCAGTCGCACTGGTGGATTAATTTTAAATTTTTGATCTGCAAGGCGTTTATGGTATATACTGTGGCATACAAATAAAACACATTTTTCAAAGCAAAGGTTTGTTTTCGTCATAGCGAATCTGAACGTATTAAATTTAAAACTTTCTTTATTTCATATCCTGAATAACAACACAAAACACTTTACATCGAGGTGGAGAACTGTTGACCATCATTGGTTTTGGTTACACTACCTGCCTAAACAGAATGTTTCAAGAGAGGATTATTCTTATACAATGGGTGTCATTTCAATTAAAAACAAATCAAATGCAACTAAAGTTGAGTTATGACAGTCAGTTGACAGTAAAAATAATGAAAAAATGGCTTAATTAAAGCGTTTAAATGACATCCAGCATGAAATCGTTCTACGCACTTGATCAAAATCGTATCTTTCTAAAGTAACACCAACAATCATCACTTCCAAACGCTTCATGGACATCACGCATCACCTTGCAAAGTAACCTTGTTTCCAAACAACTGGCAACCGCCAGCCGTCAAAAAGATTCATCGAGGAGTTGATATTGGAATAAAAGCTCACAAGCTATTTTTTCAAGTCAAAATTTTCAAACTAAGGCTCACATTTTATTTTAGTCAGTGTTAGTCATTTTAGTTTATTGTAGTCATAACCAATGCATCTGTATAAATTTTCAAAATAGATAGGTTTGAAAATAGAGTCTATTTTGTGATCTGAAATTTTTTTTATTCATTGAAATTCATTCGAAAACCATTCTAAGCAAAAAACGAGGGAATAACAGTTAAACACTTCTTGTACAAAAAATCACAAATATATTATAGCTCTGGCTAAAAAATATTATCGTCAGGTTTGACGATGAAGATATAGCAGTAATTATTTTCCCAAAATAGGTGTGGTTGGTATTAATGATATAGGGTTTTGTGTAAGATTAGGCAAAAATAAGGAGACCTTAAATCTAATACACCATTCAATCTCAGATGCGCTTCATTTCTGGAAGAAGACCTCATATTGCCGCATACGTGAAAAACATTTGCTTCGCTTCTTGTTTTACGAATAATAAAACATATTATCATACCCAAATATGTCCCAATACCTAAATGCAGTTGCTACTGTATGTTCCTGTTGCCACTGTACAGTATATTATGCGGCTTATACTGTATATATTGTATTTTATGCAGTTGCTACTGTATACTGTATGTTTAGTTGCTACTGTATATTCCGGTTTGGAGGACTTCATTTTTATCTTAATTTGCTTGATGTACTTGCGTATAAACGACGATTGCAAAAGTTAAAACCTCAATCGTAGAAATCTCGGTCACATTTATATCATTTTGATTATCGGGGTCATTTGTGTCACAAATGTTAGCTTACATCTATTTCAAGTACCCATTTGAGTTCAGGGTAACTGCAATATAGTTTCCTAGTAGGCTTCTTACTGCCGGGTAATGATTAATGCAAATTATCTAAGAATCAATTGAATGAAACGTTTGGAGTCTGCTTTTAGTTGTACGAAATGTATTGAACGTAATCTTTCCTTCACTTTTATTTACCATAAGTACGCATAGTATTGTGCACCGTTCCTTTATATGCCGTATTTATAATGAGCTAGTTTGACTCATAGTATCGTACACTGTCTTATTCTGTGTCATATTTACCATTGACTGGCGTTACGTACAGTATCCATGGAGGTGTAAGCAATAACCTCTGGGGCTGCGTCTTCTGATTTGTCCTCCATGAAATTGAGACATTTTAGGGATGTTTTATCCTGCCTTCCGCATCAGCAATTTAACTTCTTCGAAAATTAATGAGATTGTATATAACAATGTATAACAATGAATTTATTCGACTTTTATCTGAAAATTCATCACTTTTCCTACAAAATAAAGTCCTTTTGTTATAAAATCATCAAATGACACATAAGTGTAAATAATCACATATACAACGCTCATATCATGCAATGATACTTTCGAATTTTGCACTTTTCCTTATTTTGACTTATTTAAAATATTAAGCTAAATGAGAGAGATTGTCAAATATATAAACTGAGACCCATCCTACTAGCAAACCATGGCTTCGCTAATTTTTCATGAAGTCTCATGATTCAGCTGTTTTAATCGCCTTCAGTGAGCAACCGTATTCCGTTATGATGTTGTTTGAGCGTATCAGTGGCTGCTCCACTTCCCCCTATCTGACCCTATCTCCCTCCCCCACCAGCTCTGCTAAGGTCAGGCCGGCGTATAAAAGTGGCCATGAGACCTGTCCTGCTACAGACTCAGCTCAGCAGTTTGCGGTTGGTGGTTGTAGCTGTGCCAGTTACCCTCAAAATGGCGCTTTTCAACTTTATTGCGTTACTTCGAGTCCCCATCATCGCCCATGAACACGACTTGCGAACCCTTCCTATTTTTCATTTCACTCTTTGCCTCTAATCTTTAAGTCATAATTTTTCAAAATTTTGATGCGCATTTCATTTGTGATATGTTGATTACATTCTGTCTGTAAAAATAAGTGATAAGAAAATTGCAGTTCTTAGGTGCCTGGTAAAATTACTCCACTGTCAATCAGTTAAAGACTCACAGTCTCCGTAATTTAACGCATCATCAGTGAATTTTGCTTTAAAGACCCCGACCCCCCCCAGTGTAAGTCCTTGAACCAGGAGGTCGCCTGTATGTTTTCTGGACCTATTTCTTTACGAGCAATCTTTATTGGCTATCTATCGAATGCTGACTCGACCATTTTCATGAACATGTTTCCACTTCCTAAAAATTTATGGTAGTTTTCGTGTTTAAGATTATCATCGTTACATGCACTTCTGATAGCACAAATTGGCTATAAGTATGAGAGGCAGGAATTTCTTGCTCTGTGGTCTCTGGTTTCTTATTTCGTAAACTCCACAGAGACACGCAGTTTGTGGAGCTTCACGTTCACATCTTATTCTTCATGTGGTTGCTACAAAACATAAGATATCGTTTGAACAAAGCCTAAGACTTGTATCCGTGAAAATTCAAATTTTCATGTTTATGATAAGAAAGAAAGGTCATTAAACTCTTATTCGGTTTAAATATCTGTTTTATAATATAAAAGAGAATAATATTTTGTCGTCATAGGACTTAACAATATCCAGGGAAGCCTATTCAATATGTCTCCTCTGCCTCTGTTTTCAAATGACAACAAATGCTTTTATTGTCAGCTTTACTAGGCGCTTCTTTCCATTTACTTCCAATCGCTTATGGAAGTATGCCGAGTAGTTTTGCTCTCCTCTGTCTGAATTTTCGCCCTCATGATGTAAAATATAATCTCAATCAAGAAACTGTAATAGGTCTAAAACTCACTTCGATCCTAGTTTGGTTTGGTCATATTCACTTTAACTGTGCGGATTCTACTAGTGATATTTTTTTCGTTCCCTTTGGGCTACGTTTATTTGCAACTAATTTGGTCCCTAACTTCAGATAACGTGAAATCGAAAAACGAAAAACTAGTTCTATTCGACTTAAGGTGAACAAGTCCCCTCTGACCGCAGCACCAGCTACCTCAGGTAAGTCAATGAGTAAATTTTACCTCGCTAGTACTGTTCATTAAACATCGCCTACTTTGTGGTAAACACTGTAAATAATTTATCTTTCTCTCTGGTAAACTTTAAAGTAACTAGTTCTGGGCAGGAAGGCAAAATTTAAGTCTCCTCAAAGGAGGCAGAGAGTTGTCGGAACAGCTGATTGGTTCCATAGAAATAGGATGTGCCTCAAAACATTTCAAAAGTCTAAACTGTCAAAGGAATTCATGCTAAAAGTGCACCATTCCATCGCAAAGTTCCCCAAAGTATTCCTGAGCTCTTTAGCATTTTAATTTGAAAATATATTACTTGTGGGAGTGAAGGAACAATTCTCATTTAATTGTAGTATTTTACCAAGACACTTTGAAGCGGTTTAAAGGCTGGTTGTTTGCTAGAAATTATTTTACTTCTATTTATAGGAATGTCGAAAAGATTTAGAAATAGAATAAACTTTAACTCAAGCGCAGCGCTGAGCGAATGAATGAGAAATATTCTATAAAAGTAATCCAACTGTATGCTATGTATTCATTGCACGATACGAGTGAACATTGGTACAAGAATTTTAGCATTAGAATGCTACTTCCGTTTCATTCCGCATTGATCGTTATATTTTCATGTCCTAGCTTCGAGTTGATGAAGACTCATGTTAATTTTACACATGAACAAAAATTATAACAACATAAAGAAAAGTTTTATAACTGGAAGATATACGCGATTGACAAAAATTATATTGTGACAAATTATCAGCGGAAGGAACCGTTGTACTCTGCCCTCCGGGCGCTGGTGCGGCGCTGAGCTGCGCAGCTCCAGGCCTACACACCGCGAATGGATGAGCAATTTGAACGAAACTTAACTTCACGGGCTTCAAAGAACTGCGTTAGTGTAGGAAAACGAGATGATTTAGCAAAATGCTTTTAGAAATCGCGATGAGTATTACTAAGTCATTTACTATTACATTTACAAATCACGTTTAATAATTTGTATCAGACTATATAACAGAGCACATTAATTTTTATCTTTTTGCACCTCTCTAAGTATATTGCTATTCATGCACATTTAGCAGCCGTGTGCGTATAGGAAACTGAGTGTCGATCATGCTGTCGTCAAAATTAAAGGCTCATAAATCGAAGAGAAGCTTTCAAATTTTCAAATTGCTCTCTAAGCAAGGGAAATCTGAAATTTATAAATCAACAAGAACCATACCATTTCTGAAACAGAGATTTATTACCCTAAAATAGAAAGAACGAGCTTAAGCAACATAGGAACACTCACATTGCAGTTGATATTTTGAACGGAAAATTAAGCGAATTTGAAAACTAGAATGTAAGAGTATGAAAGTGACGTAAATTATTAATCTGTTGGATTATGTAGATAAAGCAAACGAATTCTATCAGGATCCACAATTTTACGGACTCGGCTTAAAATTATTAGATTTTCATACAATTTCCACCCTCACTTTCGATAGATCAACTTTTAAGATCCCAGTGATTGTTTCGTAAAATTCTGGCTCCTGGCCATGCGTGCTAATTATGACGGTAGAAAACAGTGCTATCCTAATGGCGCTATCGCCATAGCAAAGCACTCAAGGAGGTCACAGCAACAACTGTTGCAGTCTGATTCCTTTATCGATTATTGAGAGCCCCTATGCCTGTGCTCTAAATAAGCCCACACATTTTCACTAGTGACAGTAATCGCCATTCGCAATATTTCCCTGGCGAATAGTATTAGCGCTTTAATAACCTGCTAGTCACGTGGTAGATGGCTAACTATTAAGTCTTCAGATCGTCACGCGGAGGTGGAATCGAGGAGAAAATAAAAATAAGCGCATATTTTAGTTCTTAGAAAATCGTGCTATGCGTATTCATATTATGTTTTGATACTTATACTTTCACGCGAAATGAAGTAAGAATACATTTAAATAAAATAAAAAATAAACTTAACCAAACTACTTGCACCGTTCAGTTCAAATTTTATTGCGAGTTACGTAAGAAATATAGAGAATTAATTTTCATTAGCTTCGTCAATCGTAACACTCTTGCTTTTCTGAGATATTCCAACTACGTTTTACCAGATGGGGATTAGACTTTAATATGAAGAACTTTAGTTTTGCTTACCTTTTATTCCGTTGCTAAAAAGAAGGGCTCACATACGGATAAAATCAGGTGACCTTCTCTGTCAAATATATTTTTCATGATATAACTAGAAAGCCTTTTCCATTACAAAATTGAGCATTAATGTGTGTACTCATTTACACCAGTAGCAACGCTTCATTTCATGAATGTGGTTACCAGGAAGTTGTAAAACCTTAGTCAACTCTTGTGTACCTAAGTACAACTGCTCTGCATTCACGTATTCGGTATTCTTATCTATTAGCGAGAAATGTGCGTCCATCTCTACAATATGGATGCAATAGCGGGTTACATATGCTGATAAATAAAGGCCTTAATATACGAGAGTGATAGCTATTTTCTGTTCTTTCGTTTAATAATGAGGAAGATATTTCTATACTTACTGTAGGTCCATTGTCATCGACATAATTTCCCACAGGAGTCGCAGTCATACGTATATTGGTTCCCCAATGGTGCTAAATGGCTCGAGAGCACTTCAATTTGTGCCTGTGCGCAAGCATACAGAGCTCAATGATATCGCACTTCTTCCTTGGGTGCTGGCGCTTCCTCTTGCAGTCGAGTTGCATTCATTCACGTTGATAATCATGCATTGAAATAAAATTACAATTCTTTCAAAAAATGTGTAATTTTCGCTAGAAAACGATAGAGGAAAACTCTCAAGTATGATTAAACTTTGGGTTATTCACAATGACGATACAATTCAACACAAACATTGCGTACAAAAACTTAACAAAGGAAGAGTTTCAACCGTACCCTATCACGGAGTGAATTACTGTAAATTACTGACTACCAGGTCACAAGTGTACTACAAAGAAAAATTGCTATATCTTAACACTCCTACCTCAAACAGAAGCAATGATTCAATGGGAAATATGTTGCTCGCTTGCTTACTTCAGTTTGCTTCAAAAATGATACTGGCTTCGCCATGAAAGTATAACCTCCACGCAGACCGTACAATTTACGAGACAAAGACGGATTTGACCAGTCAAAATAGATATGGGAACAGATTTGGGCTACTCTATTCAAAATACTAAATATTTATAAAGTTTGAATGTTAATTGTGCCTTTTTCCCCCGTGATCAGCAGGATGACGTTTATTGATCACTATGAAATTATTTGAGTGGTCTATTTTAGAAATGTTCAGCTTTTGCTCGCGAAAAAAAAAACACTTTGATCTGATCACTTGACTCTCTTATGGGGCTATAGTTTATTTTTCCTGCAGCTTCGGTTTCTTCTGGAATCATCTCCGAATGAACGTTTGGAACCGTTCGTTGCTCATTATTTCCCTCTAAACAAGAGTTTTGTTTAGAGGGAAAAAAAGAGCAAAGCTTCCGCAATTGTGATTCGATTAATACTGCTGGAAATCCATTCGCACAAATGTTGCTTTTGGGAGAGTGAACTTTTAGAAAAAAAATTGTATGAACTGCACTCACTATTGACCTTTTTAGCTCAAGTCTTTACAAAATAACATTTGAAAACATGAGCTGTGATACTTTATAAACTCGGATCTAAGCCAGACAACGTTTATTTTACGGAATATTGAATATTAAGGGCTGTCGTTCACTTCATGAACCAGGCAATTCAAAAGTGAAGTTTGACTCCCCCTTCATTTTCCCTGATCAATTTGGCATTCATGTGTTTGAGATATTTTTTAAAAATAGCGTGACAAGAGATCTACCCTTAAAAAATAGAGATGTTTCTCTACATACCATCAATAAAATACTGGTTTACCGGTTAAAACCACTACACACTAGCTCAACCTTTTAATTTCGTTTAAACACGAAAGAGTATTTACAAACGTTGAGAAAAGGGGCATTCCCATACCTTAGCCTTGAGCTAGTAAGTAAAATCCGTTTTTAAAAAAGAAAGAATTACACAGATAGTTCTACGCTGTATAGTTTTAGTAAGCCCAAAGACGTTTAGCTGATTTTGGCCCCAGAAGTTTGCGCATAGATGTTCGGAAATGTTCCTGGTTTCAGGCAGAGGGACATTAATGAACAGGCTTTCAAAATAGAAACACCAGTAAAAATTTATTACACTTTTTTACTAGAGGTATACCCTGTATGAAGTCTGCCGAGTGGTCGACTGAGAAGTGATTTACTGCGAACGGTTTCTATAGAAGATTTAGCATGACTATATAACTTGGAGTCGTGCTGAAGCTAAATAATAGTTGATGTTAGAAAATCAGTCATATCGACTATAATGTAAATTTCATTTGTTTTGAGACACAATGGAACATTTTTAAATGTTCGCTGTTGGCGCTTTTTCTTAACCAATAA
Source organism: Platorchestia sp. MABIK (assembly GCA_014220935.1). NCBI lineage: Eukaryota > Metazoa > Arthropoda > Malacostraca > Amphipoda > Talitridae > Platorchestia > Platorchestia sp. MABIK. The sequence continues at coordinate 38,027 of JACJUY010005488.1, read as the reverse complement.
GATTTTCATTAAGAAAATGTAAAAATAGAGTGCTACCAACTATAAGCGATAAATATGAATTTAAAAATTGAAATGTAAATGACTATAACGCATGAGAACATAAAAAACGAAAGAACGTGGACAAACCCTTGCGCAGCATCATGGCTAGTATCCATAGTTAAGTTCCGACTGCTTGGGCGTAATCGGTAGCAATGCATCGCTTCGTCAGGTGCCGAATAAACTTTCTATCAGCAACTTTTACTCTCACAACCCCATAAGAATGAACCAATCGCAGTAAATGCTGATGTCTAAACAATAAATCCATGAAAAACGGAAAAAAGCAATGTTTTCTTTATTAGTATTTGCTAAATGTATTACGTAGAACTCAGGGCGCCTTTTGCCGGTTTTTGGAACGAAAGTCGTATTATTCGTCACAGAAAGCCAAATTTCGGTAAAAATGAACAGTTTTTTCAAATATTTCTCAACAATATGTCCCTGAAAATTGGTTGGACATGAATTGGTCTTTAATCATAATTGCTAATCGGAATTGTATTACCGAAACCACAACACACTAGGGTATAAGAAAATATCCAAAGAAATAAAATACAGGGTATTATGCAGGGATGATGGCCAGTATTAAATCAGACCGTTTTTATTACAAATAGACTTAATAGATTTTAATTTTTTCAAACAGGCCGTTTTACTTCCGCTGGAGTTTTTTTTTCAAATTGTTTGTTGAGAGAATAACATCGGAGACATAAGCAGTGATAAAAAAAAGAGTTTCTCATCAGATATGACTTATGTAGTTCAACTGGCGAATTGAATCAATAGAAATAGAATAAGCAGTTCTTTCTCCTTTATTTTCATAGAGGTTAGGAAAAAGTTTGAAATATCTCTTTCACCGCGATGCTAAGCTTTATTGAAACCGAGCTCTGATTTTTGCCGCTGTATTTTTAAACTTATAAATGGAATCGAGCAAACAAGTTTATGAAAAATTTTCAAGATGTAAAAATATAAGCATAAATTTTCGTCTTTAAATTTCTATTTGATTCGTTACATAATCTTCATATCTATCACATACTGTTATATATTTTTCCATTGTTCAGCAATGCAAAATATAATAAACGAACAACATTTATTACGTAGTGTGTGTTACGTTAGTCGGGTCCAATACTGCTTGGTGAATGTATGAAAAAATAATGACTTCATGGTAAATGAACATTGAAGCCGCCACTGCTACTAGAGCATGGCGCATTGTACTAAAATTTGCTAGTATAAATATTTCCAAATTTTAGAATGCATTCGGTATGGCATTAGCATTGAAGATGTTCATCTTTTCTTTAAAACATCGGGAAATGGAGAGACAAGCTTTAGGAGTTGATATTATATTGCATTTTGCAAGTCAGTTGCATGGATCTGTCGTGAAACAGAGCCTCTCGAGAACCTTGCGAGACGCAGACTTCGCGATTGAAAGACAGAAAGATTAAAATTGTAGTTCAATAAAGAAATTTAAGACATTTTGCTAACTTTGTTCCTTGTGAAAACCAAAGAGGAAATTACCCCAAATTTTTTTGTCTTTTTTTTCAATTTTCGCAGTTCAACTCAGGAACTGTGGATGAGTGGGCGTTGGGAGTCTTCAGTACGTCTAGTTCCCACAATAATATGTTCACTGTTTTTTGGTTGATCTTTGAACAAAGTTTTGATGCATTATTGATTGATAGTTATATGTGTTAAGATACACATCGAATTACGACTACCTCTCTTGCATTTTTTTTCATTTTTGAGTTAGGATTGCTATGCTTTTGAAACAAATTTTTGTTTATGCCATCTAGCTAACTAAATATTTGAAGTCAAATTTACACTTTGATTCAGCGTTAGTCTTAATTTAACCATTCATTTTTGACTCGAGCAACCTTAAGTTTCAAAACAAATGAGAAAATCATCGCAATTCGCTCTGACTCATTTGTTAAAATTTTTAATTTTGAAGAATGTTTCAAGAATCATTTAGATTTGAGCATAGTTCACTTAAATTTTAATACCATAGCAAATATTGGCAAATGATGTTTTCGTTTTGATCAGTAATCACACTAAGGAAAAGTGCTAGAAATGATGTGAGTAGGAACACAAATGTATTTCTATCCAAATCCAAATGTATTTTTAACACGTTAAGAGCACACGCTCAAATTTCATGAATTTCTTGCCAATACTGAGGAGTTGCATGAAAGCCTGCCTCACTTGAAAAAAGTAAAAGTGTAATCTGATCAATAAACGAAATGCAAAACGAGATGTAATTATATTTGCACCTATATGACGAGAGCGGACTATTTACCAATGACTTCTTTGGAGATCTTGTTCACTTACTGCAGCAGGCATTTCACCAAATCTGGAGAGACATTTTTTACAGTTTCTCTCTGTTTTGTAGAGGAAACGCTAAAGCTCCCATCCGATGATCGAATCTTTCAAATCAGTGAGATTTTTTCGCTTTCGTGAATGCAAATTACGCTGGCTCTCGATGGTTGGAAATAATCGTTCATTTGAAAAATCGTTTTTCACTCCCGACAACTAGTCAAACTTTCAAGTATCTTGTGTGTCTTGGTTGAAAAATAATTTTTTCCTGCGATTTCAGGTCCTATTTTCTTCCCATGCCAATTTGCAAATGTGATATCAAAGTCATGTTAGTTGATGTTAATTTAATCTTTCACGACCTAAAGAACGATCTCCTTACAGGTATCATTTGTAGACGAAGCATTCAGTTTTGCGTCTTGTTCTCTGCAAGTTCTTCATTTCTCTCTAGTCATTATAAATGAGAATCTTATCTACTTCTGGCTGTTTTTTTTCGTGCATTGTTTTTTGTTTCGTCTCTTTTCTGACACCAAATCAGTTTGAGAGCATCAAGACAACTATTTTCTGTAGAAATGCCTTCAATATGTGCTAACTTTGATTACTAATGATGAAGGCTACTTAATTATTCTGCTTCAAAAGTTTTTCAAGATGCGACTGTGCAATGCTAGCCAGGAGTCTCCCTCCATTGGAAAAAGATTAAAGAACAATAATTCTTCTCTCTACTCAGATGTTTGAAACGGGTCTGTGTGTCATAGCGTTGGTTGTGATTTTAATGAGAAAATTCCTATTTACATTCTAAGATCATATTTGAATGTATACCTCTATCGAAAAACTTTCAGGCCAATTTAAGCAAAATGGAAATGAACCAATTCCATTCAAAAGCATAGTGCCCAATTTAATCCCACAATTGTTAATGAAATTTACAGAACCTCGTCTCTCTGGATATCAAAAAGCATCGTGAGGATTTGTTGAACGTTATCACCGTTGCTCAAAGCTCTACTAAAATAACACACATCCTGCATTGTCTCGCCCGCTCCGATATTGGAATACTGCAACTGAATTAAGTATTTGAAAATAGTTTTGGCTCCCGTCTTTCAGTTTACCAACAATTTCACTTCCCATTGGGTCACAGACGTTTGGATTATTAGGTATTTGCAATACTATTAATTTGCATTAATTCTCGGTCGTTATTTTAAAAAATATGAATTAATTTGCTGAATAACTTTTTCCATTTTTGACTCCTACATTTTTTGTGGGATGGAAATGTCTTACGAACTCAATGATGGCGTTTATCCTGACTCCAAAACTCACGGAACATCGGCATTCATTACTTTTTAATACACTTTTTAATAAAAGGAATGGAGCTGCGGCTTTTTTCAACAAATAAGAGCATTAAATAAATTAAGCCTGTTTCAAAACTTGACAATTCTTACGAGTGAAGGTCTTCAAGATAATACTTGTATATTTTCATTGACATTCTCTATCAAGTGCAGTGTTATTTTCATGTGATTTTTTAAAACGAACGGCAGCAAAAATTTCTTTGGTTTTAAAATAAATTTTACACAGCTGTGTAGTTGTTAGTTTTAAGCGCCGTTTCCATTGCAAAGATGTTTTCATGGAGGAAAGGGAAAGGACCATTTAGCATTTACTAAGGAAAATGTGAAATCTACTCATTAGATGCGCTCCAACACAGGATCCCTGCGCCTAGGAACAGTAAGTTAGGGAGAAAGAGGAAAAAAGATAAAGAGGAAATAACGAAGATGGTATGAAAACTGGAGGAAATAAAGTGGGCACTAAAGATAATAAAAGTCCCGACGGCTGATGTGGAACTGCGGTGACCAAACAGTATCTCTTTTAGATGCTCCATTATTTAATTAACCTCAACCTATTGCGTAGTATGAGCCATGTTGCGTAAATTTTACGCAAAGCTGATAGTTTGCGTGCATTTATTTCGCAATGGACAGCCACTTTCTACCTGTTTGACATCATATTCTTTTGTGCAGGTGTAAACCAAGCTCAACACGTCATAGTTCAGACATGTCACCTGCTGCACTGGCCACTGCCGTGGTGATGGTCGTCGTTGTGATGAGCTGTGGTGACTCCTCTGCATCGCCTGAGATGCTCGGTAATGACTCCTTTGTGTATGAAAATAAACACGTCGAAAGCACGTAATAACCCTGGTGGAAAATGAATCACCAATTCTTTGAACTCATCGCATTAGATACCATGCGATGTATACAAAACTCAGTACATGAAACGCTAACATGAGTCATGAAGAAGGTCATGCTGGTAAACATAAATATACAGCTCTCGAGAGCTATCAGATGCGGTTTTGGCTCCTGACCTAAAGATCAGTATTTCAAATTCAAGAGGATATTTATGGTTTAGTTCTTTCCAAGGAGGTCTGATCTTAAGTCCTCTATTTTCTCCATCGGACGTTTATGCAGTGAAGCTTGCAGCCAGCGTATCAAATCAGAGCCGCTAAATTTTCACGACTATGACGGTTCTCAAAATCCACGTATTCAGTCAACAGAATGTTACTTTTGAGTGACATACACTTCAGGTTATTACAATGAAAAACTCTTCATTATTAGCGAGCGCAAGTAATACCGGGGATTAGAAAACTACATAGGTGTCGTACTTCTGGAGACAAGACTTCAAATTAGCTTACGTGTACTACGACGACTAAAAGACATGGAAACAGAATATCGGAGAGATTTCATGATATACGGGAGATAAATATAGTTTAGGATACTGAAAAATATTTCATTTCACCACTTTACTTCTTCAATTTTCAAGCATTCACTGTACTCCATAGAGAATACAATCACGCACAAAAATTAAGCATAAAATGATTAAGAAGCTGAACAATAGTTTATTTTCATCTCGGACACTTTTCAACTAAAATAATTCAATGTCAAAATAATTTTTACCATTCCCATGGAAACTATGTTAATAGCCCAATATGCAGTGAAGGCTACCACGAAATTTAAAACATCAAACAAACGTAGAATGACGATCTTAGTACTTCGGGAATACATTTCAACAAATCGCAAAAAAGTTTTCTTCCGAAAATTTCTTTTTCCACTCGCACCATTCAGTGGAATTCCTTTTAAACAGATTTCTGTTTCGAGTTCCATTTTACCAGTCGCACTGAAGTGCTCTCACCCATCCGACAATTGGTATGTATGGAAGTCATCAACTTGCAGCGAGTCACAATTCATTCAGTCACATTGAATGAATTGAATAATGAACATTTGCGACTTCCCAAGCAGAATCTTTTCTACTCACTTGTTGCTCAAGTAAGTTTACAGTTAACAAGTTCTTAAAGTCCTTAAGCAGTACATTGCAAATGTCAAATTACCATTTACCTGACCTGGCATTTAGTTTGAGCCTCAGGTTCGGGTATGAGGTCCTCATCAAATTGGTCCGGCCAATGGACGTAAGCTGCATGGTGAAGGGCAGCCCTGTATGTATGCCCGTCCAACATCTGTCTAAGTTTACTCAAAATCAACAAGTCTCCGATGCTATAACGGGATGCTACAATGTTTGAATCTCCATCTTGCTTTTCGACGCAAGATTTGACTAAATTTCTTTGCATTGGTTTGCAGAACCGAATTAAAAATAGGGATAGTATTTTCAACGGCGTGACCACAAGTAAAAATGCTGTCCAAAACCAGAGACCAACAACAGCTTTTTCATAGAATTCCATTAGTGTTAGGCGACAACCGATGACTTGAGTGCGATAGTTGAGCAGCATCATCTCAGGGCCAACTTGGCAAGTGACGAATGGAGGAAATAAAAGTGACAGCGGGTCCGAGAAAAACTCTGAGTCACGTTTGAATGGGTACAGTGACGCAACTAAACTGATGAACTGGTGTTGCAAAAGAGTGTCAACAATCAAAACGCTTATTACATCAATGAAAAATGCAAGAAGGTGGCTCCCTATCAACTTGGAGTAAATTCGAGAGTTCCATCCAAGTTCTTCGATTAGCAGAATTGATGAGTTCAACTTTTGGGTCTTATTTTCGTCTTTTGTTTCAAGAATATTGCGTAAGAGATGAAAAACATGTGAATTAAAACAGCTTCTTGTGTGTACTAATGGCGTGTAGTATAAACACATCAGTAGAAGACACACCAAGTGCAACCACCGGTAGTGGGCAGCGTACACTCTTCTCTCGTCACGTTCATCTGTTGCCCTTGGCTCAATGCGTGAAACATTCGCGTACGAATACGACAGGCAAAGGGATTTGAAGTAGTCCCACACTTCTGATCTGTCGGACAAGTTGACGCACACCATCGGGTGCTCAGCGTACCAGCCAGCAGCCACTGCGACAAATATGAGCAGATAAAGAGCTACGGTAGCTCGATAGTGCAGCCACAACACCCAACTGTCCACCAGTGTTGAACTCGATTGAGCTTTTTTGCTCTTCGTGAAGAAGATCGCTTCTTGCAGTCGATTGAAATTTCTCCAAATGTTACGCTGGTAATGATCACTCGAGGTCATAGTTCTGCGTGAATAGTTTTTTATTTGAAGAACGAGACTTGTTTTCAGAAAACTGTTGGCTCTTGTAACCATTGACTCAACTGAGCAATCATTTTCTTTCCAGTCGCAAATCCCTTAAGGAAGGCACCAATATTTCAAGAAAACATTACGCAGAGCTTACTGCCATTTGTTCATAATAAAACATATTCGCCGTCGATTGTATTCAACAAATTACTTCCGAAATCTGGATAAGGGAAGTAAAGTTATCGCGAGACTAATTTAAAGATGTGGAGTGTCGTATGTAGGATACTGACCGCACATTCGCTCACGAGGCCAGGCTGCACTTCGTGTGTTTCCCTCCTGCATCCCTACATTCCAGCAGCCTAAAGAGCAACTCAAAACAACCGGAAAATCCTCTAAAATTTCTTACAACCTGAATATTTTCGAAGTTTTCATTTACGGCAAATTTGGAAATTATTAATGAGAACGTGATTTCAATTGGCGCGAAACAAAAAAGCAAAACTGAAAAAATTTAATTTTGACCTGTAAAGAAACTTTTAAATTTATTTTATTAATGATTCAAATTCACTCGAAAACGAGAATTAATTACACCTTCATCATTATTATTTAAAGTGTTCTAGCTTGGCATCACTGAACTAATTTCCATTGAGGTTTTGACTTGTTTTGAATACCGAGTTAGGTTGATTTCAAAATTTGAAAGAATGCGAGAATATTTGTATGCTCTATGTTAGAATTACTTTGTATTTGTATTGCTCTTACTTAAATACTGAGAGCTATTTGAACACTAGGTAGTGTATACGGATCGTCCAAAATGATGGGAATCGATATTTTCCTTGAAAAAATCTTCCAGATGTAGATGACAAGCAAATATATCCATCCTAATAGTGGCTGTGGTTAAATTATTCTCGTTCTTCTGCACTAGTGAAACTCGTATCACAGATACGGTCATTAATCATCTTTAAGAGCCTGACAGAGTAGCGGACCAACCAACCAAGTCATTAACTGTGTATTATTATACAGTGGATGTTCATGTTACTGTTGTGTAGTGGATGTTGCTGTATTGCGACATTCAAATCCAAATCATAAAGTTAAGTTAGCTATAGGGTACCTTGGTTTTGCTAGGCAAATCAATGGGGAAAACCTGTGCGTTGATACATCATGCTAAAGAACTCTCTTGTAGATCAACACCGTTAACTCATCTTTGAAAGGACCTGAAAAAAACGCTGCTGTGTCACAACGATTTGCTCTACTTAGTATAGTATTTTTGTAGCAAAGCAATCAATTGCTTTGCAAGTTTATCTTTACCTGACGCAAATGAAATTTTCAGTACCATCCTACTATAATAAGCAACAATAGAATTTTTCATGTTCTCAAAAAGTCATCGAATAAAATTGAACAACTCGCCTGCAATCAGTTGTTCAAAATTTTCTAAGCCTTTCTTACAGAAGGACGACAGATGGGACCACCACTGACGTCACGGATGCACTCGTGCGCAGGTTAAGAGACCATTATACCAGTACTTACGAAGTGCCGCAGTTCAAATGACAGTGGCCGAAAAAGATCACTTCGCTGAGACGGTAACACCACGATCTGATTACACCAATTAGAGTTTCGTTTCTAAAATTAGCTTATTTTGCAGAGAAGTCGCTGCAGCGGTCGTCCCGCTTGCTGGCGTCTCCGTCGTCGGGCCGCTACCCCTTCTCTCGCCTTCTGGCCGGCAGGAGCGCCCTGCAGGTGGGAGATGGCGGCCGCTCCGCCCTCCTGTCCTCCGACCTCGGCCGGCCCAAGCGCGCTCTGTTCGATGACTCCTGCAAGGGCGTGTACGACAGAGAGCTCTTTGCTAAGCTCGACCGCGTATGCGAAGACTGCTACAACCTCTACAGGAAACCCAGCGTATCATACGAATGCAGGTCCGTCCATTTTCCTTTATTTGTTTGCTGTGACCTATTTTTAAAATTACTTTTCCCTGCCTGTGCTCGCCATAGCCGTGTGTCTATAGGACCTGACTCCGTGCGGGAAACGCGGGTTCGAGTCTCGGCGCTGGTGGCGATTTTCTCTGTTGGGTAAAGGGGAAAAAATTCTAAGCACAATACCCCACTCTACCCAGGTGTCTGAAATGGGTACCGGTCTTTGACTGGGGGAAAGCGTCATGGCGTCCTGGTGTTGGTTATAAGGCATTTGAAAAACCAATGTAAAAAGTCATATGTATCATGCTTCAATTGGAAATAAAGCATCCGTAGATGCCGATGTTTGTTGCGAGTTTTCTGTCCAATTAGCAATTTCTCGGCGTTCGGCTTTCAGCGCTCTGGTTGTCCATCATCGTTATGTCTACTTTGTGAATTTGCTTCATTTACTTCTAGTACTAGTTCGTTTTTGGATCATTTTATGACAGTATAGCAAACTAGCATTTCCATAGAACCGTAAAATTGCACTTTCTTTCAAATCGGTTTGGTTTCATCGGCTGACGCTTGCCATGTGGGACACAGAGGGTGTTGATCGTCAGCACTTACGACGACTTGACTTTCATCGGATACGTCCTATCTTACCTAGTGCTAAAGTGTTTAAAATGATACAAAACGGTTTTTGCAAAAATATATTACCGTACCTACATTAGGGCTGAACAAATATGATCTCATTTCAAACCCTTTTCTATGAGTAGAGTCTGTATGTCAACTCGACGACATCGTGCACGAAAGCTCTCGCGTCTAAGTATTCAGCCGATTTTTTATTTCATTTCGGTTTTGAGTGCCACTTATTTATCTTTTCTCAAGATAACATTCGGAAGAATATGTTATGCATAAAGAAATAGGCTTGGTAGGCGATGGAAAATCTCACGGTGTCCAGCAAAATTTACATGTTAAAAGCGGAAAACTTTGATCGGTCTACCCTACTGGAAAACCTACTCCATCATTTAATAAAATTTTGTTTAGAACGTTCATTAGTAGATTCACGAGTCAAGGTTTTCGTGAGGATGCCTATAACAAGTGAACCGTGGGTTTCTTTTCGCTTCAGTAAACTTAAATTTTATAATGAAGCGATCCTCATTTGAAGATACCAGTTAGTTAACCTGATTAGGAGGAAAAATGCGTACTGCAAGTGAAGAAAACACAAGGTCAACACTTGGTGCACACAGGTATTCACCGAATGCGCACTACTGATACATACTCACGACCTACTGGCCATGACGTGCTCCTCACGACGTACTCATGGCGGTAAACACAAATTGCACACAGTCTGACTGAACACCTGAGGCACAAGGCCGCCTTCACGCAGAGATGTGGAGGCCCTCCAGCTCCCCACTTTTTTATCAATTGTTACGGAACGCTTTCCGGATGGTGGAGAGCTATTTCTTTTCTTTTGGCACAATGATTTATTTGAAGCTTATCCCACTTTTCTTCGTAACGCATGTTCAAAAAACATTCAAATTCACAGTCTAGAGATAGTTTATGTTCGGTCACGTAAACAGTGTTCCTTTTAGCTTTACTTCTATTTCAATTTGCTTTATGTCTGTTCATTAACAACAAACATATTTTTTCATTCATATGTGTTTTAAATTGTGTTTGAAATACGGATGTTTCGGGAGCTTTTTATTTGATTTTATGCTTTATGTGTCTTGTTTTGCAGTTTGTTTTCGTTTCATGGTAATTTTTAATTTAGTTGCACATAGTTACACATGTAGTTATTTTATAACTGAAGAATATCACAATACAGAACTTTCTCAACCACAGGGAGGACTGTTTCCAGTCGTCAGTGTACCGGCAGTGCGTAGGGGCCCTGCTGCTACCGCTGCATCGCTACATACTCTACGCACATTCCTTGTACACAAAACGCACAAAAAAGTTTGCATATTTACCTCAGTACAGACACGCACGAGTTAGAACTGGACACAACCACCAAATCTATGTGAGGAACCGCGCCAGCAAACCCGACTCCTCCTCATTGAGTAGCTTAAGAAATTCAAAGCGTGGCCACGACCATGCAAAGTTGCACATGTTAAGCTCAAAAACTAATTCTAAACCACATAATGAAACTTTTACTGCTCAAAACGATATGACGAAAGAGATAGAAAGTGATGCGAACACGTAAAATCATGGATATTTACATACGAGTGATCTTTCGCTCAAAATAATCGAGTTGTAGTTAGAAGCTGAAATAAGGAAACTGGTCTTGTTAGTGAGGGCTTTCAAGAAAGCAAATCTCAGATCAACCATTTCGAGGATCAGATAATTCAACAGAGAGCAAGGAATTAAGCTGTAGGTACATGAAAAATTAATGCAACCACCACCTATAGGACTAATTATTGTAACAGTAACTTCGAACACTCGTAACAAGTATTCAAGACGGATGATGTTTTGAGCATCAACACTAAGCAAAAGTGTTTTGTTTTTAACAGATTTAAGAAATGATTATTCGCTCACGATTATACATGCCGAAAAAAACGTTGCTCTGAATTTTTGAGCCTTAGTGACATACTTATATTGAAGGCCCTGCATCACACGACACTTGAATTACACATTGGTAGGTTGAACTTTTTTCTAAAGCACTCTGTCCTGGATTACCTCTTCAAAGTGCTGTTACTTTTCAGTAATAGTAGACTCACGATGGATGAGATTCCAGCTTTTCCTGAATGTGTCAAACGAAGTGGGACATTCCGTTTAGCTTTCCATCATTGATGTAACGGCACTCTGATGAGCTGCCCCCAACTACATACTCTCAAACTCTGCTACCTCGGCTTATCTGCTGAGAATGAAACATTGGCAGAAGTTCGCCGGGTTGAAACCATAAGAAATTATCTGCGTTTTATCACTACCACATTTACTAGTGTACAGTTTTTCTCTATTCAAAACAATGCTGTTCCTACCATGATGTGTTGCAGCGAAGCATCCCTACACGCTTGTTGGTTTTGAGTTGCGGTTTTGGTGAGCTATTTTTTTACATTATTCTGCATGTCGTGCATGGCATGCAAACATTGTCGAAATCGCTACCAGTTTTTTCTTACTTACAAAAATGGATTTCAGGTAACAAAATTATGCTTCTTGCTTCGTCTAACCCATGCAAGTTTAACATCTTTCATCTGTGAAATCCGATAAATGTCATTGTTCATACAGGCTGTAATTATAGAAACTGTTAGCTCCTCAGAGTTAATTTACCATCATTTAGGATCGTATACAAGCTGCAGTTAAGCCTATTGAGAAATTTTTTAGCACAGTGGAATATGAAGCCTCTTCTGTTTGGTGCAATGGGGTGTTACGGCACTTGCATTTGGTGCTGCTTAATATCACGCCCCCTGCGTTGGAAAAGAGGGATATCACGCCCCCTGTGCTTGGAGCTAAGGGACACACTCCACTTGTGGTTTGTGCTGAGGGATATCACGCCTCTTGCCTTTGGTACACCGGGATATCACGCCACTTCCATTTGGAGCAGTGGGATATCCCGCTACTTCTGGTTGGTGCAGCGGTTGTTACGCTATTTGTAGTTTTTTCTTTTATTTGGAGCTTAAACTTGAGCGTAAATTTCTGGAAGCATGAGTTATTTAAGAATCTTGGGTAAAAGGTGTCATTTGAAATCTTTTCAGCTTCGAAAGGTCTTTTTAAACATATTCAAAAACCTTATCACAAATTTATACTGATAAATGCAGAGTTGACATTACACTTGCGGTTACGTTTGGATTTCTAATTTTTTAACACACGGTGTTTCTTTTAACTTAAAATCATTGCAAAGATTACGTCTGCATATTTACTCCACCCGATAATGCCGAACGTTAAGATTAGGTAAGATCTCTTGTATGCCAATCATATTAGTTTGCCTGGTTCTCCATTTTTAGCGCCCATTCACTATTTGGTTGAACAAATTCATTTGAGTTTTTCTTCTCCGGCTGAAAATTGATTTTTTTGAAGATGCGCATATATTTGTATCATAACTGTAAGTATGCTTGCATAACAGAGGTCTAAAAAGTCATCTGTACCTCATTGTCAATTTCCGAATAAGTAATTCATAACAGTACGATCTCTAATTCTCTACTTTTACTCCGGCTTCCACTTTTGACCGATTGGTTACCTGAGACTGCTTGTGGCGTGATCTGCCCATGAGTGCACGTGGATTCATTAAAATAATACAACTACATTTCTGATATGTTTTGTTAATAATTTTTTACCTGTTAGGTTTTATGTTCTTGTCCTCGTGAAATCTATGCCAAGCTAGTTGATGTATGTTATTCTTCCCCTGACGATTTGTTAAGAGAACTAAACTTTGGGAGTAAAGTAAATTTCATGTCCCAACATTTTTTCATGCAGCTTCCACTCTTCAAAAACTGTTATTTATTCATGTAAATATGGAAACGGTTCTAGCATTTCATGGAGACTATATCAGTGTCTGAATTCTTTCAGAAATGCAATGGAATTTAAATGTTTTTTGAATCTATAACTTGAAAGCTATGGCAATATCATTATATGTAACTAATTCATCGCTAAAAAAAATATCATACTGACATGCCAGGCTGTAATTTGTATGTGTTCATTTCGTGCAGGCGAGACTGCTACAGCAACACGATGTTTGAAAGCTGCCTGTACGACCTCATGCTGCACGAAATGGTCGACAAGTACGCCGAAATGGTTCAAATTGTCGGGAAAAAATAGGCCACGCAGTCACTGTTCGCATCCACTTCTTTTTATCCTACATCGAAAGCACAACTTGATGGAAATCGTCTAAACGAAACGGATCCCATAGCTCACAGATGATCTCGCTTTTAAACAGCACCAAAATAATTCTATGGTCAAATTGAATCCTGGGTCATGGATTACACCATCTCAATGAAGAACTTGCTTCGAATGTCCTTGCATAAATTGTTCTCCTGAGATCTTCATGAATTAATCATTTGTTTGTAACTGAAATACCAAAATACGGGTACTTGAAGTTTGAGTTATTTTCAGTTACAACCTTGGGGCTTTTACATAGATTTTTAGCTAATAAAAATCACGGATTAAAATATATTATTCAGGATTATCCAAGAGCACATTGAGTTCTTAATGCACCATGCGAAACATGTTCAGTGCTACAAGTTCACTCAATATATATATAAATGAGGGCAGTTAGGTAAAATTTGACCTCAATATTTGATAATTAAATTACATGAAAAATCTATGGAAATGAATCGAAAATAGCATTAAAAATGAACATTTGTTTTGTAAGCTTGTACTACCATTTGGGTTTGAACGGAGTGCTTTCGTGAATCATTAATTAATTTCCTGTGAACGGTTGCTTACTTTTTCTCCCTAGCTCACGGCGTTTCAGCCCCAACTGACGGCTCCTTTGAAAAAAAAAATTTGAAGGTTTTTGTCAACAGCTCAGAGCCCTTTTGTCGCCAGCTGATAGCTTGCTGCTCTGTTGCCAGCTGATTGCTCTGTTGCCTAGTTCCAAGTACACGTTTCAAGCTGATGGCTCTTTTGTCCCTAGCCGCTAGCTTTTGTCCCCAACTCATGGACCTTTTGATATCAGCTTTTGGCTCTTATAATCTTAATTCACTTTTTACTATCGTCCCATACCTACTAAAATGAATTCTGACTCACTAAAGCACTCCATTGAATTTCATGGCGTAAAATAGTTAAGTATCATTATTTATTTTAACAGTAAGGTCGGTTTACGTACCCTTTATTTATGTTTGTATGTCACGCGTGAGTAAAGAGACAACGTTTTGAAGTAGCACACAGGAATTTTCGAATCCGTTCTTAGTCACAGGCATCAAAATTTGGAAGGAGGTCGGACAAACGGGAAGCGCAGGCTATCAAATCAATGACAAACTATCCATTTTAATCTGCTTAAAGAACTATGTGATTCAACGTATTCACTTACTATTTTGTTTTCAGTCTGTAATTCTAACTGATGTGGATTCCTATCTTGAGGCTATTCTCACAATAGAAAGTTTTACAAGGGAACTTTCACCTTTCGATCACTTTAAACCAGGTTGCTAGTCTACTGAGCGGACTAAGCTTTTGGTTTGTATAGATAACACTGATGTAAATTTCATTGCATTCGAACTAAGAAAAGCTACAATGTGAAATCTAGTTCATGTACTTTACTAATGAATCTGCGATCTAACAATTGCTACTCGTAATTTCATCCAACTTGAATCGAGCGCTTCCAATTCATTTACATGTATTTATTTCCTCATTAAGAATCGGACTCTATTTTAGGACACGAGATGATAGCATATCATACACAAGTATCTACATGAGTTGAACCAGGAGATCATTGAATATTTGCGGTGTGTTTGATGGCAGGAAAAAACACTTTTTCAAAATGAAGTGTCCGTGACTGATATTCATAGTTATTTAACATCAAATAGTCAGTATTTATGTACCAGCTGAAGTTAATAAAAATCTGAGCAAGTTTTCTGTTGTTTCCTTTCGTCCTAAGATGCAGGTACGGTGGTGAGGGCTCACGCTAGGCTATTCTACACCAGCTGCGCGGTTGCGATCAAAGAAAAGCTAAATGGGCTAGGAATTTCGATGCACTCTACAGTTCTTGAAAACTAACACTTAGAATTGAGAATTAGGTATACGATTTCCTCTTAATCTTAAGTTCATCATTTTATTTTTTAGAACTTTTCTAATTATTTTGTCGGAAAATTAATTCTCAGGTAAGACAATAATATTGTACGAGCGAAATGCTTAATATAACATAAAAAAGTTTCGTATTATAAAATATTTACAAAAAATTCACATGGCATAAAGTCGTTTACTTGGTTCCATGAAGTATATTAACCCTTTCGATACCATAATTGAATAACTAATTTTTTATGTTTTTTCATAAATTTGATTAAATTTGAGGTTATACAGCTCATAGAATCAATAAAATACATAAAAATTTCAAAAAAATTAATGGTGATACGGTATATGTACCGACAGTATTTTGGGAACCCATGGTGCAACACCATCTGAGATGCAACACTTTGTTAGGAAGCTAGAGCTGCCAGACAGCGAGTGCCAGAGACGTACTAGATTGAACCACCATCGATGCAAAGACGCAATTCGCTCTCCTTTATTTTTCATGCTGGAAAAAAATAAAGTGCTGATTTGTACCGTCTGTATCGAACCGAGCACATTCACAAATAAGATTATCTTAGATTATATGTTAGTTTAAGCCTCCCTTACCGCTAAAGATAGAGCGTATCGAAGAGAGGAAGGAGGAAGGCACCATATAATATGGAGATAAGAGAATGAGGAATCCAAGCAGAAGGGGCATAGAAACAGTAAGTTGAGAAAAAAATTCATGAAACAAGACAAAAGTTGAAGAAGAAGAAGGTCAGAGGTGCTGAAAAGCAGGACAGCAGTGAACCGAAAAAAGGTGGTTCTTGACATAACTAAAAAAAAACACTTTATTTCAACAAATAGATAGCCTACCTAACTCTGAGCTCGGGCCCTCACATTTTCCCCCTGGGTGCGATAATACCAATAGATCCAAAAGTTGTATCCCCCAGAGGGGGCACATTCACAGAGCATAGGATGATCGACGCAGGTTCTTGAAAGAAAATGCAGGATGAAAACATTGATGAATTCAGGATCTCGTCTAATAGTTCGTTAATTAAATAGTGGTCATTCTCACAACCAAGATATTCAATCTTTCCTAATTCAGAAACCAACTGAAGATAAAAAATTGTGAAATGATAGGAAGTTTTACATGCACACTCATTTTTGTTCGAAGTGCTCCTTAGTCCTTAACCCCGACTTTGTGCCGATAACTTCAGGTTTATTTCACGAAAGAAAAGAAAAAACGTTTATTTTCAAAAAAGTTGACACATGAGATACATGACAACATATTGGCTTTTAAAAATTTCTTAGTATAAGACGTCCTTAGACAAACGTCCCAAACGAGGAGTATTAATTGACAAACTATACGTGGTCTACTAATACACAAACCATACGAGGTGTACTAATAGACGAATTATACGAGGTGTACTAATAGACAAACCAAGCGTGCCGTGCAAATAGATCAACCCTGTCAAGGGCTAGTTAAATCAAAAATATCATTTTTTGGATATTTTATCTCCCAAGAGATGGCAGGGGACTTATAAATAATTTAAAAAACTACTAGAGAATTCTTCGAAATTCCTAAATAATATGTTTAATCAAAAGAAGAAAAGACGAAAAACGCTATACCGAAGCAGATTGAAACACCGTCGTAAATAACTATTAAGTATTGAGAAAAGGTTAGTTAAAAGTACTGTAATTTATAAAGATGCACGCAACACAACGTGTACATCTAGAAACGTGTAAACAAACTCACACGCAAAATTAAATTCATGGCTTGTTCAGCACATGCATAGAGAGATATTTTTTCATTTCATTTCATTTGTCTATTTATATTTTTCATTTTTTCTATACACAGATGCGCCCTCTGGAGTAGTGATATATCTATTTTTGAATCATTAACCAAGTGCAATAAATATATTTATTTCTGAAATATGGTTCAATGTGAACTGGTCGCAGAGCTTTAGGAAAATTGGTTTTGTCGAGGTTTCTCGAGGTTTTGTTTTTGCGCAAAAAATAGAAATAGAAGCATATATACGCAAATGCGACTTTATATAAATATATATACACATGAACATGTATATGTACACACACACTTAGACAAACATGTATATATGCATGCGTGCGCACACACACATACACGCACCCACTTACGCACACGTATTCATATATATACGTATTGAAAATTAATATAAGAAAAATAATAATACACACAAAAAATGTTGCTCCTGCTTCATCTAAAATGACAGTCAAGTTCAGTATAATCCTAAGAGATAACCTGAAAAAATAAGTAAAAGGAAAAAAGACTTCGAAAAACGTCAAAATGAAATGATTTTTCATTTCCTATCAGAAATTTTAAGAAAACTCACGTTACAGTCGAGGAACAACAATAACAAAAAATCAAACCTTGATATAATCGTCATGTTTCATTATTCCATTGATATGACTTAATTCTCTAGAGCCTGCTTGTGAAATTGTGTACCTCTTGTCGTAAAACATCCTGCACAAACTAGCATTATCTCCGTTCAGTTATCAGCCAGCAGGTTATTAACTTAATTATCTGAATGTATTATAATTATATTAACTTAATATATCTGAACACGCCAGTGGTTTGCTTTAATCGCAACCTCATCAGAAACTTAAAAATGAAGGAAATTCCGATACAATTTATAATTTTTACTAAGAAAACGTTTCGGAGTCCAGCTCCATCATCAGTTCACACGAAAAACAAAAGAATTACGTCTGAAATATAAGATCAAAGTGAAATGAATTGTAGCTCTCATAAATATATCATGAAAGTAAAAATACAAAGTATGAAACTGACAAGAACAAAGAATCAAATACAGAAGCACAGAAAGAATACATGTGACATATAAGCATGAAATTAAATTAGGCTGGTTCTGACGAGGAATCTACCTATTCACTATTTGCAAAGGGTAGTAACTGTCCATATTGTTCAAATGAGGGTTTCGCTTGAAGATATGCAAGGACTAAAATTCTGAGGTCACACGGGGTTGAAGCCGAGTCTAAAAGTTTGTAATTGGCAGGAGATGTAGGAACATTGCATTATTAATTTAATTATATAATAACTAAGTAATGATAGCTTTTTGAATATAAATATTGTCCACTTTGCTTGACCACGAATTATTGTGACACAAAACGAACAACAGTCTTCAAATGTGCGTGTACAGTTGATATCTATTATTTATATTCCCGCCAAAGAATGAAATACTGATGAGATTCTCTCAACTTATCATGACGAAAATTACGACAGCAATGTATAATTGTACAATTCGTAATATTTTTGTCTTCTTATCCAAATAAACATGTAGTTTCGATAGAAAATGATCTGTCGAATGGCGGTATTTGGCATGCATCGCAGGTGTATGCAAGATCTGGCGGTATCTGGCATGCAGCCCAGGTGATCATGCTAGAAGGGGGGCATCGACTAGCTTTTGACACTAGCGCTGCCGGGAAGGCCGGCAGCGGCCGTTCCCAGCCTGATCACAAATGTCGAGTCTCTCTTGCAGCGTAACCGAGAGAAAAAGACCTCACGATTCTTCTTGTGTCCTGCTTTTATGCGTTCCACTTGGTTCCTTCTAGAAGGTTCTCGAATGTTCATGGGTATAATGACAACATTTTAATCCTGATTGGTGGAATTCTCGCTTGTCCTGACGTCTCGAACTCTAATTGGTGCATGCTCTGACACACCCACTCGCGTGATCCCTTCAAGAGCGCTCATTGGCATAGGTGATGCGGCCGTCTGCTTAAGCCATCCCTCTTCCCTTTGAGGCTGCCCCGCGCTTGTCCGAGGCGAGGCTCGTACTCACGCGTACGCGGCCCCGGCTTAACTTAACGGTCTAACATTCCAATATCCCTTTGCGTCGCTCTGTACATGTCATCTAGCCTAACAATATATTACAACAATATATTACCAAGCGAAACGAGGTAAAACATTTCGTTACATTGGAATGGACCGGTGAAACTGCATTTGCGAAAAACTGAACTACAAAAATGATTGCCTTCCTTTGTAATTAAAGAATCAAGGAAAGAAATGCTATCGTTCTGTTCAGTTTCTAGAGTAAAGGTAATATTTGGGTGTTTAGAATTCAAATAGTCAAAGGAAAGAGAGCAATGAAACTGATCATGAAACAATAAAAAAGTGTCATTTACATATCGTTTATTTTAAAAAAATGTTTGAACTCTGGAGGACAATCTCTAAGCCATTGTTGTTCTTGAAAGCACATAAAAATATTGGCAAAAGTAGGGTCAAGTGGTAGCCCCATACCTAACCCGTCCAACTGTTGATAACATTTATTGTCAAAAACAGAAAACGAGTTCAATACAGAGTGCCGAAGGAGAGTCTTGAACAATGCCCTACTGAGGCCCAGAACAGTATCTACGCTTTCGAACATACAATTTAAGATGATATCAATAGTTTCATTTAAAGGAACGTTTGTAAAAAGATTCTTGACGCCAAACGATGCCACATAAAAATTATCAGCATTAGGCGAAGGCGGCAAAGATTGGTGCGATAGGCGGCAAAGATTGGTCGAACTGCAAACTTATTTTTAAAATCTGGTTTATGAATTTTGGGTAAGCCATACAAGACCCCAGGGCCAGAGCCAGTCACGAAGAGTCGTTTATATATTTCTTCGGTAACAAGATCTAATTTTTTATCTATCTTCATATGGAGTTTACTTTTCTAAAAAGGTTTTTCAATTCCAATGGTTTTCCACAGCAACTTTTTGAGACTACTCTGAAGAATTTTTTCAATGGAATGTACTACCAAACTTCTGCTGTAGCTACAGTTGAAAAAAAAGATTTGTTTTGTATCCTCCCATTTTTGCGGTCAGCGATTGGAAAAATTAAAAAAAGAATTGTACGTACTTTTATTCAAATATTTCACTCATTTGAACTTTCATTTTGTGCTTCTTAATGTATATAGAATTGGTTCCTTCTTCAACTACAACGATAAACTTCCGGAAGGTATGCTCTCTTCTGTAATTTATCAACACAGTTGCACACAGTGTGCGTTGGAGGATGTGGGTTCTACCACTAAAGCCTTGCATATTCGCGTTGCAGAGCATGCCGGCAGAAGTTCTCGCACTAACCGTCCTCTTGCTGCTTCTTCTCACTCAGCCATACGAATCCATGCTGAAAGATGTAATCTTCCTATCAAATTAGAGGATTTTAACATTTTAGTCGCTGCTTCAAACTCCGTTGATCTGCGCATTATTGAATCTCTTTATATTTTACAACGAAAGCCTTTTTTAAATGACGCGCAATCCGCTTTTCCTTTGCAAATAGTTTAGGAATTTGATTTATTTTTATTTAGTTTTTCCTTATACGTTTATTTCCGATAATTTCAATATGTATTTATTTTATTTTTTCAGAGCATTTTGTTGAGAATGACTCATTGAATCGAAACGTTCAATTTTAACAGTAAAGCTTTTGTTATAAAATGCTAAGTTTCAAAACCTTTTTCCTCGCTATTATTTTCTTAGTTAAAATTTATAAAAATCCAAACCGACATGTGCTTCCATATGTTCAAAATTGAGTTTTCTCTATATCCGTGTAATTTTTTCAGTTGACAATTTTCTGAAAATGATATAAAGCATTATCAGTCAAAAGACTAGAGATACCTTAGATTGAAGTGAATCGTTGAAATACTTTTTCCTGTTATTTTCTACCTGAAAGATTGGTCCAAAAAGCATCATTTCCAGGCGGTCACTAAATCCTGCAGTATTCGGACGGCAACACCAGCATGATTTTATGAAAAATATATGTACAGGGAGGCCCAGATGTAACTAACCCTTTTAATTTGCCAATGAAACAAAAAACAAAACGCTGTGTTGTGTGACCTTGTTTTATTAGAAAGAAAGGTTTTTAAGTTCTTCTAAATTTGTTGATCTTATTACAAGAACTCGTGACGTAAGGTAGTCCAAGGAGAAAAAATCGCATCAGTGCACGTATGGAGACCGAGGGGGCCAAGACACTATTCCAAATCGGGAAATCAAGTGATTTAGAAAGCACCCTCTTAATAATGCCATTGTTCCTCTCGCAGTGTGGGCTGAGCTGTGGGCCCATCCTGTTGAAATCGACTACTGTGTGAGTCGTGTCTCTCAACTTCTGAAATAAGAACCACTATGTGCTATCATTGGTCGGTATCTTTCACAAGTATCTGTTTCAGTTATGCCGATTTTTTCAAAATTGTAAAAGCCAAGCCCAGCTGAAAAAATTATTCTCCACAACGCTCTGGCTGAAACGTGCAAAGATGGTCTTCCTGGAATTCTTCGTGCACTACGTTGTGTAGAAGCATGAAAGTACTTTTATTCAGAATAGGGCAGTTTCAGCGTCCTTTCGTTCATAGTGTTTTCTTTATAGACATTTTATGTAAATTGACAAAAAAGTCAGTTACTCTAGGGCCAGACTGTAAACGCTCATTTTCTTTTCCCAATACGTGGGCCTTTGGCAGTTGAGGGCCCTGCTTTAGCAGCATGGGCCTTGAATAAATGTTCTCATAATTTTTTCATAAAGACCTGAGATAATATAATCTGACCTAACCAAATCTCCTAACCAAGCTGAGTTAACCAGCATTGCTAAAAAAATTTCCTAGTATCTTTTCGACGAAGTAACCGAAAGTGACGTCATCAGGATATTTTCCGCACTAGGTTTTTTCAAACGAGTACAATTTTTTTTCTAGTTGAGCAATTTTTCATAAAAATTGGTTTGAATTATTGAAATCATTTTTGAAATGAGCAAAACATGGTCGAAATTAGATTAGTTCAATTCAATTGTATAAAAGTTGGTTTCAGGCCTCGTTTCAATTGATAAGATGTTTTCACAGAGGTAAGAAAAGGGACCGTTTGATGTGAGCAGAGGAAAAAAGAACGCATGAAAATTGATAGAAGTAAACAGCAAAATTTTAAAGTCCCGTAGCCAATCTTAAGCTGAAATAACTCGACTGTATTTTTTCCTGGAAATAAATACTAAACCTATCCCCCTATGGATAAGTCCTCGCGAAAGAAATATTTTCTTCGTAGATCAGTGTAATCGAAGGAAAGAGGGCCTCTCAAAAAAAAAACTTAAAATCTCATAGTTCCCTTATTCCGCAAATTATTAACGAACCAAAATGCTCTCCAGTGCTGATTTCATACACGTCAAGAAGTTATCAGAAATTAAATTCTATGGTACGAATTGTTTTTGCCGCTGTAATTTTTATAATTAATTCATAGAAAAACATCCAATACTTTGCCCAGAATACCAAAAAAATAGAATATTTAACTGGCTTCCGCTTTTGAAAGTTCCCAAAATTAACAAACAGCCTGATACCAAAGAATGGCGAGGCCAACGCCGCTAAATCTCCTCACGTCATACCTCCGATTGACGACACAATGAAAGAGTACCTCTTTAAGAATTTTTTTTCAATATTGAACATAGAGCAATGAAATTTCGCATACTGAAAGGAAATACAATTAAGAACCATTTGTCAGCTATCAAAAAAATGCGATTTCCCCCTTAAAAAACGAGATATTCACTGAAAACAAGAATTTTTTTTTTCAAAATGCATCTCCTCCTACAGTTTCAAGCTAAAATGATGATTTTGGTGTCATTGGATGTGGAAATACTTGTAGATTCCAAAAATTAACATGACATTATTCAAACTTTTAGTTTAAAATGAAAAAAACATAAAAAATTCCAAGGCATGTCTTCTTTCGTCAAATTTCGTACTTTATGACGTCACAACTTTTGATCATGATTGAATATCGAATTGCCATGTCAGTTTTTGAAAAGCTCTTGTCATTCTGCATCCAATGATACTAAAATAATTACTGTAGCTAAAAAAAACTGTAGGAGGAGATGCATTTTGAAACCCCACAGTCAAATCCTCCAAAATAAGGTAAACAAAAAAATAACAATCTCAATTTTTCTTTATTATTATCGGTTGGGTCAGCTAGGACCCTTGAAATCATTATACAGTAATAAAGAGACATAGAAGATGACATAGCAACGTCAAGCCGTGAAGAAAGTGCCAAGGGGGAGGTGTACCATGATAAAAAACCACTTCCCCCTCCCTTCCCCCCCCATACTTCAAACCCCCGTAGTGGGCGAACAAATGAACGCACGAACTTCATTTTTTCACAGGATTTACCTGACTTCTTCCCCTTCCTAAAATTATGAAAGTAATATGTAAGAAAGTAAAATTAATATGAATCATATTTCTGGCCCCGTATAATATGGCATGTAAATGTTACGAATTATGACTGAACTGTTGCACGTTGGCATTTAGTTTTATGCCATGAAATTTGTAATATGTCAGTCGTTAAAGAATGCGATTTATCGTCAAATCTACCAAATTTTCCATGGGACAATTTACTACTGATTGAAAGATTCAAATTCAGAACCATTAACGTCAACAATAATTTTTTTTACATTGACAACTATTCGTGCATGTGTACCGTAAAAACATGTTCTTATGTTTGTTTCTTACTTACGTATACGCTTCTTACGTTCCAATACGTTTTCTCCTCGTTATATCTTCCTCAGAGCAATGCTGAGATAGTGAGTTTCCAGCCATTCACTGTAGCCAACCTAAAGCCGAACAGAAATAATAATGTCTTAGTCGACTATCGTTCCTCTCACATAGGGCAGAAAGCTCTGTCAATATCGGGCGCCTTACTGTGAAACAAACTTCCCTCGAGTATCAAAACCCCTCATATACTGAGAGAATTTCAAACCAGAATAGCTCGTCATTTTGCGTCTCAACAATAATTCTTAGATACAGAACATACTGAATGAGTATTTACGAATTTCATTTGCTCAGTATCTCCTTTGCTTATTGTTTTATAATTCAACACATTACACAATAGTTTTGGAGTATGCGTAGGTATTATGATTTGATCTTCTGTACGTTGGGATTTGCAAACATGCCGACTTGTATATGTGTGTACGTAT
The DNA here is from genome assembly GCA_014220935.1 of Platorchestia sp. MABIK. Lineage (NCBI taxonomy): Eukaryota > Metazoa > Arthropoda > Malacostraca > Amphipoda > Talitridae > Platorchestia > Platorchestia sp. MABIK. The sequence goes on along the minus strand of JACJUY010005488.1, from coordinate 13,715 downwards.
ATGGGTGTATGTGTGCATATGTGCGCAGATACTTGTGTGCACTGGACTAGCATCTAGCATTTGAACTATAAGTACTGTTTATGTGCATGTGTGTGCGTTTATGTATGCAAGTATACATATATTTGTGCACTAAACGGGTAATTAGAATTTGAACGAGAAATACCGCTTTTTTTTGTTCACTCTCAACTTGCAACATTACCTAACACGTCATCTCTCTTTACTATTGTAAAGCACTCACAATAAAGTACTAATTTTTTGAGTGATCACCCATATATGTTTTATTAAGGAGCTTATCAACTACTGACCGTTTTGTTCAAAATAAATTTCTAATTCGAAAAACAAAACTTGTAATTTTCATATCATTCATGCTTGTATACTGTATCCGTCTGCATGTGTGTGTCTATGTATGCGTACGCATAGATATCTGTGCACACTGAACTAGCAACTAGCATATGAACTATAAATACCGCCCTTTCTCACTCGCAACTTGTTACGCTACCTAACTCGTCAATTTCACTTTATTACTTTAAAACATTCTCAGAAAATTAAAATTTTTGTGTGATTACCCATATATATTCGAATAAGATGCTTATCAACAAATGCCCGTTATGTTAAAATTTTTAATAAAAAACACAACTTGTAATTTTCACAATTTTCACGCTTGTATCACGGTATCTGTATGCATGTGTGTGTGTGTGTGTGTGTGTGTATGCCTGCGTACATTTGTCTATGTTTGTACATTCATTAATTTACCTTCATCAGTTCTTGCAAAATCTCTTATCAATCGACTTGCATTTGTCTTGTAAACTTAATTGGTGCTTGGGTTACAGCGTGCTCATTTACGCAGTCAGGTAAGTGTAATTTTTCATGGGTGTATTCTTTATTTTGTCCATGCTCGCTCGAAATGATATTTTTGAATTTCTGCCACAAACAACTATAATATTATTATTCGCTGATTCCATGAAATCGAAAGTTGATATGTCAATGTACGTACAAACTGTTACAAGTATTTTCACCCAACAAAGTTCTTATCTTTATTGCTTCCATAAATTAACAAACACCACTCAATTTCAATTAAGCAGCTATAGGATAGATTTTGATGCTTTTTCTCTCCGTTTTGGTACAAGCATTAAACTGGACCGTCGTGGCACCTATTTATATTTCTCAATTAAAGACATTTGCATCATGTTTCGAAAATAACGCACATTGTTCTAATTTGGAAACTTTATTGAACACTAATGTATCCTTCAATTTTTCACGTCTTAAAATGTTCTTGTTAGTCTTGTGTGATGCAAATCATTATACGCTCTTGAGAATGTTATGACAACCCTATCTTGCTGGTAACTTTCACGATCACTCCAATTCTATTTTATATTTCTTGGTAACCGTTGTAGAATAATCATTTTCATGTTTCTTACTGTTTTTTGGCAATATTATTAGCATGAAAATATCATAATTTCGTTGCGTGATAAAAGACATTTTCTCCTAGCCCCTTCATTGGAACACTAGTCTATACGTAGGAATAAAAATATACTTCTGAATGTCAACCTCGCTGCCTTAGACACAGGATTATTTTGATCCACTCGTTTTCCTTTCAACAACTTACTCATACCGCATGTCACTGAGCTCGTATTTCACTGCAAGGGTGCACCAAAAAGAGTATTCTCAACTATACACTGTGACGCGAATCGTGTTTTCTTTTATTATTGTAGTTACATATATCATCAAATCTAGATTAAGCAACACCATGGATAATTTGCCCTCAAACATTCATTTCGACTACGGACATGGGTATTGCAATACTCATGTGTGTGTATCATGTAAGTGTATTTTCCTTACTTTAAGATATTTTAAAAAACAATGATGTTTGGCAAAATCTCTTTTGGAAATAAACTGTTTTTCTTTTTTTTCTTTTTTCTAAGTTTAGGTTTTTGAATGCAATTTTCGCTTTTATTTCAATATCAGCGAGCTCAAACTTATACATTTATCAACTAAGTGTTACGAGGATTGTGTTCTCTAATTTACTTATATATAATGCACTGTCAGAATCAGATTATGCAACAAAGGGAACTCATTTTTTGTGCTTATCTGTCAATTATTTTTATTTCAACATTTTACAGTGGTATTACGATACCAATGTGTGTCATCAGTCAAGGATGTTACTGTTAAGGTATTTTAAAAACCAACGTATCAACATTTCATGTTTGTACTTATTGGAAATAAACTGTTTTTTTATGCATTCAATTATGTTTTTCTGTTGTATTTTTGCAAATGCTTCATTTTAGCCATGTATACGCTTGAGTTTCTTAATTTTTGATTAAGGCATTAATGTTACGTGATGTGTGAAATGTAAAGTAGCCATTTGCAGTGTATTAGTATAACAAGCACAGTATAACAACGCGTAATGTTCTTGTGTAAAAGCAGCACGTGATTTTTGAATGCGATCTTTCGCTGCAAGAAGCATTGACGATCTTGCACATATTTTTTTTCTCTTCTGTGCATCGAGGCTGAGAATGTCCCAGTTTTGCTCAAGATATACATGCTGAATTAACAGTTTTTTAGTGCTTGAACTCCACACTTGCGAGATAAGATTGCTGATGCCTTTTCTTTTGATGAGAGTGAATGTCGGTCAGGAAAATTAAATGTCTCTGCAGAATTTAGTCGGTCTTTATTGAATCAGTATTTTTGTTACTGTAAAACTTTCAAATACTAATGAGAGCTACTTTTTGTTTGCCATTAAAATGATTGACCTAAAAGTTTTCAGGAAATTTTATTGTATATTAAAATATGCGTCGTTATAATGTGGCACTGGTTTTGTGAGTAAGAGCTCCGGAAGCTGTTGTTGTGTTTCTCCTTTACGAGCTCCGGAAGCTGAGGTCACGCTCCTCCTTTACGAGCTCCTCCTTTACGAGATTGTGTAATTTCTATAATCGTTTTGTTCCTAACTTTTCTCATGTCATGCATCCTCTGTATTTGCTACTAAAGAAAGATGTACCTTTCCAGTGGACTCCAGAACAGGATAAAAGTGTTCAAATAATCAAGGACATATTTCGTTCGCCTAAACCTCTAAAATTGTTTGATCCCAACCATGAAACTCTTCTTGAAACTTATAGTTCTGGCTATGGGGTTGCTGCCGTACTCATGCAACGCGTTGATTCTTCTCATGATTGGGGTCCTGTTCAATTTGCTTCGAGATCTCTAAATAATGCAGAGCGAAACCATTCTAACATCGAAAGAGAGAGCCTCAGTGTTGTTTTTAGCTTCGAAAAATTCATGAAATTTCTTCTTGGTGCTAAGTTCCTTATTCATGACGATCAAAAACCTCTTTGTAAACTTTTTGCACATAACAAAGGCGTACCTCTCAATTATTCCGCTCGTATTCAAAGATGGGCTCTCAAACTTTTCCAGATTGACAATGTTTACAGCTGTTCAAACGGTAAATGTAACGTAAATAGCGATTGTCTTAGTAGGCTCCCTCTACTCACAACTGTAACAGAACTAGAACCGTACGAAGTGATCTTTGAAGTGAACTCTCTCGATAAAACTCCTCTCAGGTGTGAAAATATAAAAACTCATACTGATAATGAAAGTGAACTTTTTCAACTCAAACAACACATAAAGTTTGGCATGCCTCCTAAACCTAATCCTAATTTGTCCAAATTTAAGAACTTGCTCTTCTGATGACTATCATGAAAGGTTGTATACTTCCTAAAGAAAGGGTTTTTATTCCCAAGTCATTACGTAGTTTAGTTCTTGAAATATTTCATGATGGACAACCTGGCATTTGTGGCATGAAATCGTTGGCCAGATCTGTTATTTGGTTTCCCGGAATGGATAAAATTTTGGAGACATCGTAAAATGTTGCCTTCATGGCCAATTAAATCGAGCAAAACCTGAGTCTAGAAACGTAGAATGGCCTACTCCTTCTCGTCCTTTTGAGCGTTTTCATGTTCATCACTTTTTCTACGAGAATCAAATTGTTTTCATTGCTGTAGATGCATTATCTAAATATATTGAAAGCGAAGTTGTACCATCCACGAATGTGTCAGATGCTATTGATGCTTTGAGAATGATTTTCAGCAGAAACGGGTTGTGTGATGTGCTTGTAAGTGATGATGCTTCTAACTTTTTATCTCAAAACTTTAAAGATTTTCTAATTTCTAATGGCAGTGAGTACCTCACATCTACACCCTATTCTCCAGCCAGCAATGGTCAAGTTGAGAGAGGGGTAAGGGTCATCAAAGACCTGTTGAAAAAACTCTCTTCTCCCGAATCGTTCCAATCCCGTCTAGCAAAAGCGTTATTTCAATCACATTGTATTCCTCAAAGTGTCACAAAAATTGCTCCCTCTGTTGCGCTCAACAATCGTAAATTTGTTACTTCCAGAGATAGAGTTAATCCTAAATATTCTGTGTCCAGGTCTAAGCCTGCGTGTGTAACTCAATTTGATGTTGGTGATCATGTTCTTGCTCTGAATTTAAGAAATGGTCTCAAGGGGCTGAAAGGAATTATTGTTAGTAAAGTTGCTGTTAAAATATCTTTCAGGTTCCAATCTTAGCATTAAATGGAATCTGGAAGAGACACTCTAATCAACTGCTTCATTTTTCCGGTAATTTGGGATCTATCAATAGTAAGGCGGCTGAGCCTTCTGCTTTGAAGCCTGTTATAGCAGGTCACCTGTAGAAAATGAACCTTGTACATCAGGTAGAACAACTAAACATGTAATGCGAATGGATTGTTGAGTTCTTCCTTCCTTTTGTCGCATATTCATCTAAAGGGAGGGAAATTGTTGTATATTAAAATATGCAAATATGCGTCGTTAAAATGTGGCACTGGTTTTGTAAGTAAGAGCTCCGGAAGCTGTCGTCGTGTTCCTCCATTACGAGCTCCGGAAGCTGAGGTCACGCTCCTCCTTTACGAGCTCCGGAAAAAGTAATGTAATGCGCTCCTGCCTGATTTCCGGACACGGCTGGTCTTAAGCGAAAATCTGTAACCGACAGATCTCAGTACACTACTAGGTTAGGTAGTCCAAAACTACTGAAACTGTAGTTTGCAGCTACAGCTAAATAAACCTCACGTTGTGTTGCAAGAAACTACACAAGTTTACTCGTCATTGACAGAATAGTGAGATTCGGTAAATGATCCCTCTGACACTACAGGTGTTTATCATTTTTCTTCATTTGTACATTCAAATACTAAATTTTGCGCTTTAGCCATGCCAATCGTTTCGTATTTTGTTCTAATTTCAGTTCGCACGGGTGCGAGCGGTAACAAGGCATCTTGTAACACGGTCACGTGGCATCTGTACGTGGGTCAGTTACGCAGGCATCAACAATACGAAAGTTGTAGTGCTTCGTAGCTTCTAAGTTAGTCATTCTTCTTGCCTTCTAAGTTTATTTTTTGTTGCAACTCATCGGTGATTGAAGATTAAAAGTTAGAACTAAAATGTTATTTCTAACGGTGTTTGAACAATGCTGTGTTATTATTTTTTAGTAACTTACTATCAGAAAATGCATGGCAATTGTTTTTTTATTAAACTTGTTTTTTCCCAAACAGTTCCATTGCGATCAAATACTTTTCAGTTGAAAGTTTTTTTTTTATTTGGCGAGTGTTTAATTACCTTCAGACTATGACAACGCTTCTGAATCTAGTTTTAAATCTTTTTCCGAGTTTCATTGGTCAGACTCTAAAATTTTTTAGGCATTATGGACTTTACTTAGATTTTATTATGGTGTCTTTTTTTTTATTTTCGAAATGTTTTCATGAATTATTGCGTTTCGTAGTATACTTGGTTAAAATCTTTGTTTTTTGTGTCAATGTTACTTTGATGAACCTACGTGGTATAGGTGTTTTAATACCATATTAAAAGCGTATATTTAAGCGTTTTTAAAACTAATTTAGCCGTATCTAAACCGCGCTTGACGTATTTAATCCAGCGCATTATAACCATAACTTAAACTTTAATAGTTGTCGGTTTGATTCACAACTTGATGTGTGATTTTTGGTAAAAAAAATTTCCAATATTTTACGGTTTCCACAACTTTTTCTATGCGATATATTACTGTCATTAGTAAATGCTATTTACCAATTTTTTTGTTGTGTATTGATTTATGACTTATTTCGGTTTTATTTCTGTGAATCCCATTCGTTCACATGTTAATGAAAATTAGCGTAATCTGAATCGACTGAAATTTTAGATGGTTGAGATTCTTTTCTGCGTGTAAGTTTTTGTAATAATTTTTACTTGCGACCAAACAATTTCTAGTGCTTGTAACTCTCTAGAATTCGAAATTTTATTTTGCGTAGTAGCATTTCATGTTTCCCTTGTTTTCATTACGCAATGCGAATTCATCCGAATCATTCTCCAGAAGTGTTAAAATCGATACTGTTGTGAAAACAAATTTACCTTAGCAATTTACCAATTGAGTTTCTGTGGATTGATTGTATGAAGTTTATAAAGACAAATCGCTTCTTTGCGAGCTTACTTAATTCCTAGTAAATATGTTTTTCATTTGAATGGTGATTCATTCTAATATTTCATTCTAAGGATACGGGCAATTTCTTTTATTTCATTTGCTTACGCTGCTCTTTTTCCCTTTTGTGTTGTGTTGCTTTAAGAATTTTAGCATACGTAACCACCTTAAAGGGAGACGTCTATGCTGAAATCGACTGAATCAGTGAAATGGCTGTGAAGTTCTTTCTATAGAATTTAGATATATGAAAATTGACTCACATATGTATTTTCGAAAATAAATAGGGGTCGTCTCCATAACTTTTTCCCACTTTCGACATAATTTTGAAGACAATGGGGGAAAGGGGGGGGGGGAGGATTAGATTAGTTAGTCGTTAGTTTTAGCCTCCCTACCCGCAGCAACAAATGCGATCCAAAGAGAGGAAGGAAGAAGGTATCATTTAGTATGGAGTAAAGGGAATGCGGAATCTATGCAGAAAGGGCATAGAAACAGTAAAATGAGAAAGAAGTTCATGAAACAAGATCAAAGTTGAAGAAGAAAATAGAAGGTGCTGAAAAAAACAGACAGCAGTGAACCGAATACGATGGTCCGTAACAAAATAAAAACCTATTCTTATTTTAACAAAAAGAAAGCCTACCTAACCTGGCTTTAGCTCAGGCCCTCGCATTGTCCCCCTGGGAGCGCAAATTCCCCTAGATACATCAGTTGTATTCTCCTGAGGGCGGGAGGAGGAAAATGCAAACTTTTCAAGAGACGTCTTCTCAAAAAGTACTTATCGTAGAACAATGATTTAGGTCTCATCGGATGCGCAATAAGTTGCAGCATAAAGAATCGGAGGATTATTTTGAATTTCAAAATGGTTTAGCTATTATCAAGTTTTAAATTTTTTCAAAAAAATTCATTTTTTCCATAGATATTTTAATGTAACGCAAAGTTATTATGAATGAAAAATCTTATGTCAGTAGATAAACCAGCTCTTTGCGCATCTAATGATACATAAATCATTTCTTTACGATAAAAACTCTCGGAGAAAATTGATTTTCAAAAATAACTATGGACCTTCCCATTTTCCCCCATTTCCTCCCATTTTCTCCGTAATAATGGCAAAAATGGGAAAAAGTTATAGAGACGACCCCTATTTATTTTTAAAATACACATGTTTGTAAATTTTCATACATCTAGATTCTATAGAAAGAACGTTACAGTCATTATGTAAAAATTAACTAATATCTTCCAATCTGTAACTCTTTCCAAAAATTTTCTTATGTTACTCAGAAATTATCATGAATATTAACGTAGTCTCCGACTGTTTATGCAGCAACTCATTGCGCATCCAATGACACTTCAATCATTGCTCTACGATACATACTTTTTGAGACGTCTCTTGAAAAGTACACACTTTCCCTCATTTTCTCCAAAATTATGTCGAAAGTGTGAAAAGTTATAGACACGACCCCTGTTTACTTCCAAAAATACATACGTATGCCAATTTTCATAGATCTAGATCCAATACAACAAACGTTAGTTATTTCCTTGATTTCGGGTGGACGTCTCCCTTAAACTTTAGTGATTGTTGTTTATAGTTTCTTTGCGGTATAGTTGGGGAGGTTTGTGTTGCACGTATGTGCGTTTGTCCTCCTGACCCCGTTTTGCGAGTATAAACATACCGGCCGTATATTTAGATGCGCATTTGGTCGCGCTCCCACTCTGTAACAACATCCGCTACCAGCAAACCGAGCAATCTGAGGCGCGTTTGCCTATCCCACCAGACAATCCAGTGGCTCCGGTCATGAGCCACATAGTAGTAGTATTAGCATTAATTTGCTAGCGCTTCAGTAATTCGTACTACATCGCACCGTAGATCTCACAGTTCAATAATACGAAATTCACATTGTTACACGGAAGCACACTTTCTCAGGGTGTCTACTGATATTTCATTTCCAAATTTTACTACTTTTTACTACCTTCAACAGCAAAAAATTACTACCTATTTTTTACACAATGAATGTTGTCCAAATGTCCAGATGTAAGTAATCGGCCTATAACGAGTAATTTGAATCAATAATATACGTAATAACCATAAGTTCAAAAGAGCTCCAAGTTTCTTAATGCTTAAAATACTTAATACTAAACGGAGCAACCAAAGCATTATTGCAAAAGAGTTACCTAAATTCCTAAGGTACCACGTCCTAAATGGACTCCAACGAATGTTTGGCAAAGGCCTTGTCTTAAAATCTTTCAACTATGAGGACAACAGTTCATCATATGGAAAAAATAAACTGACTGGAAACTAGTAGACACCAGGGCAATGTCAGATCCCTTTATAGCAGGATAGAATATCAGGGAATTTTGTTATGACCCAACACTATGGCACTTCGGAAATATGAGTTTGTGAACTATTTCTATCACACCTCAAAATCTAAATGGGCAATCTAATTGCGGACAATAGTGATAACAAATCGGTTATTAACATGTTATGTTACGGAACAAATCTCAAAAATTTTATACAACTTTGCTAAATATGGTAGAAGAATGAACTTTGATTAGATGGAGCATCCCCATGCTTCTACGACGACATCCTCAAGGTAACTGAATCGACATAACTGCCTGTGTGACTGCCAAAGGAACTTCAAAGAAACTTAACTCTCGTTCAAATGATTACACATTGCATTAAAAGATAATTTTATAGCATAATTCTTTCAGTATTTGGACATAAATTAACGTCATTGAAAAGAGAAAGCTTTCAGCTCTACAAAGAGGTAGTTTTTGTTAGGAAAAAAACATTTATAGTTACAGTAAATCGTTGTTTCCCCACATCGAAGTGGACAGAATCAACTCCAGTCTTTTCAAAGGAAGATAATACTGCTCACAATCAAGCTCAGGTCCAAAAAAACACTTTCTGGATATAAATGAACTGTAGAGAAGTGCTTTTGATGTCATTGCAATGTTTCTATCTTGCCGCAACAACTTGGAGTGTGAGAATATTTGTCTTTGAATAAGAATTGGAAGGTTACATGAAGTTTATGATAATCAAGATTTTACCATCCAAATATATGACTTTGAATTAACCATTATTCATTAGGAGGAAACGAAATGTAATAAGTTTGACTCAGGACTTACTCATCTGAAACTGCAGCGGAAGTCTCTAAAAACTAATTGAGATTAGATAAGGTTAGTCGTTAGTTTTAGCCTCCCTACCCGCAGCAACAAATGCGATCCAAAGAGAGGAAGGAGGAAGGCACCATTTAGTATGGAGTTAAGGGGGTCACTTCAACGATTTTTAAAAATTGATACGATTTGTTTGAAATTTGGCCAGTATATATATGTATTTGTTGAAAAAAAAACGTATTTGAGCGCATGTAACTTTTTCAATTTAGGCCTTATTTTTCGAAAAAATACGAAAAACTAGTTTTCTTGTACATTTTTATGGATGTTTCAAAAGAATAGAAGTCATTGAGTTTTTATGCTGGAACAAAACAAAAGACAGTTTTAGAATCCTTAAAGCATTGCAAACAAAGTTACAGTAGAAAATTTTCCATTTTCAACTTCTCGTTTTTTATATAAGATATATTATCACTAACAAATACACTAATTTCGGGTTTTTAGCATGATTAAAAAAAATCATTTGTAACATTGGGAAAAAAGCTACTGTAACTTTGTTTGCAATGCTTCAAGGATTCTAAAACCATCTGTTTTTTTCCTAGCATGAAAACTCCCCGACTTCTATTCTTTTGAATGTTGAAAATTAGAGGTTTTGGGTATAAGCCAAAAACAAATTTTTTTTGAAGTGTAGTATAATGGACAATTTATGTAATTGAAGGCTATTTTCATTTTCATTTCGATAATCTCCATGCATAACTTCATATTCACCCTGTGAATTGTAATTTACAAAAAATATATAACAATTTTTCTTTAAATAAATAATAAAATTTTAAATTTGTAGTTTGATTCTTATGAAATTTGAATGTTATATGTAACTTTTGAAAAGAAACACAATTCATCTATTCATTTTTTCGATTCAGGCTTTAGTTTTTGAAAAAATTGGAGATATTGGTTTTTTAGTTCATTTTTATTGATATTTCAAATGAATAGAACTCATTGAGTTTTTATGCAAGAGCCAAACCGAAGACAGTTTCAGAATCCTTGAAACATTGTAAACAAAGTTACGGTTTTAAATTTTCCATTTCCCATTTTCTTTTCTTTTTATATGAGGTCAAAATGGGGTCGAAAATTCGGAAATTTTGGTCCCCTAACACCCCCCTGGAGGGATCTAGCGTCCGTAACGCCATAAAATTTTAGGACCGAATAGTCCACCACCTAAGGATCCTTTTTCAACAAAAACATAAAAAAACTCATCGGACCGACAGAGGCCTGGGATGACCCCCATAAAGGAAACGCGGAATCTACGCAGAATGGGCATAGAAACAGAAAGTTGTGAAAGAAGATTATGAAACAAGATCAAAGTTGAAGAAGAAAGTAGTAGGTGCCAAAAACCAGGACAGAAGTGAACCAAACAAAGTGGTCCTTAACATAACAAAAACAGATTTCAACAAAAAAGAAAGCCTACCTAACTCTCAGCTCGGGCCCTCACAATTTCCCCCTGGGAGCGCTTAAGCTAATTGAGAAAAATTTTATTTCTGTGCTTACATTTGTGAATAATATGCTCTTATTTTTGAGCATCAAGTGCACAAAAAGAACAATTATACCAACCATGGTGTATATCCCATATGCAACTGCATCCACTAAAGATGAAATCCAATAAAATGTAATAATTATTTAGTGATAAGTACAACTACTTTTTCGAAAATTTTGGCTAGTTGTTTAATGTTTATTCATAAAATTTAAAAGAATGAGTTCACACGATGTTTTACATTAAAAGAATTGTAATTCGCAATAAAATATAAATCATTTTACTTGACAAACATATTTCAATCAAAGTCACTTTATACACTTATATGAGAAAATATGTGGTTGGGCTAGCTATTTCATTTTTCCCGAGATTGTTTATATGTATATTTGATATGTAAGAATAAAAGATGTCACATGTCAACCTCACAGTCATAAATGCACAAATTTTAAATCCTTATTTTATCTTCAATATTAATCCCTGATATTGCAAGTTCCTAAGCTTGTATTTCAATGTAAGTGTGCATTAATAGAAGTGTTTTCAACAATGCATCGTCACTGGTATTGCCTTTTTTAAATTTATTTTTATACGATTCATGAAACCTCGATTACCGCATCAAAGCAAAGGCCGTTTTTTATTGTTTTCTCTCAATAATTCGTTAATAATAAATTGGATCAAATGAACCTTCCATCATAAAACTACTTGATAACTTTCAGATCAAAATGAATGAGAAGAAAAAGTGAACATTTTGTACTGTCGTCCGCAAAAATTTTGGAACTTTTTTCAACTTTGAGTCCTCCAATCCTAAAATTACACTCCCCTTTACAGGATTATTTTCCATAAACCGAGGCAAATTTCTGATTATAGGAGAAATCAATTTAAAAAAATCTTTATACTCTACATACATATGTAACATTACTTTAAATTTTCAGAGAATTATTCCACTTCACAATTTTTTTTAATAGCTTTAGGTAAATTTTACTACTTTTTACTACTTTTTTTACTACTTTTCAAATTTTACTACTTTTTACAACATTTTACTACTTTACTACCTAGTAGACACCCTGTATCCAATTGTTGTTCAAAGTTTGTCACAATCACCACTATGGAAAACACAGCAGCAGCCATCACAAAAACCGCTCT